>JAPVRG010184059.1:0-10952 GCA_029783565.1 Rhagoletis cerasi | reverse complement strand
TATTGGACACTTTTCGCTTCGAAAACCAAACTTCACTTGATTTACAGCCAGTGATATATTTATCGCATCATTTATCGCAATATTTTTTTCACCACAGTGTTTCTGTACACTTGCTTGTGATAAAAGTGAAAAAGCGTTATTTTTTACGATAAAAGGTGTATCGCAAGGTTACAGAAACGCACTACTGAATTCACCTCAACTCATCCCACCTCGGCTTCAAAATTTACCCCACCTAAGCTCACCGCACCTAAATTCAACACACCTTAACTCTCCACTTCTAAATCCAACACTACTTATCTCACCACTTTCGAACTCACCTCTCCTAAACTCACCACACCTTAATTCACCGCACCTCAACTCACCACAGCTAAATTCACCATGCCTCTTAAGCTCAGCACACCTTAATTCACCACACCGCAACTCACCACACCCCATTTCACCACATGACATGATATCACTTGATATGGCATCAATTACAACATCAATTGGAATAGCGTGACATGACATCCTTTAACATCACGTCACATTGCATTACCTTATTTTCGCCATTGCTTGAGGCGCAATAGATCACAACTTCGCTCATCTACGTAAAATAAAATAAAATAAAATAAAATAAAATAAAATAAAATAAAATAAAATAAAATAAAATAAAATAAAATAATAATATAATACAATAAAGTAAGTAATATAACACAAAATAAAAATAAAATAAACAAAAAAATAAAAATAAAAAACAAAATAAAATAAATTGAACCAAAATAAACAAGAATATAATTTAATGTTATATAAGAGTGCTGACCGTTTTGGTGGTTGAATTTCAAACACTGGTCGAACTCTAGTATACTTCAAATGCTGCAAGAGCTGGAATCGCAATGGGCCAGAATTTTTGTACACCTTTAAAAATTTCAGATGTTTTTTTTTTGTTTTTCGGGTCTCATAGTAAAATATAGTAATTAACCGTAATCCACACATTTAAGCATACAATTTATAATCAAATTCAAACTAATTAGTTTTTAGCCGGGGAAATAAACTAGCTGATATTTTTACGAGAGTTTTTCATTACAGTTTTTTCGCTTCAGCCCATAAATTCAGCAGATAGGGTGGCGAGGAAAGGGTAAGGCTACGGAATCTTCCATGGTTTTGCAAGACACTTTGTGCTGTCATTCATCTTATAAAGCAAATTGGATTGGTGGAAAATCTGCATTTGCAATGTCTTTTATTAGAGAAAACGATAAAATGGCAAAAACTTAATTCGGCCTTTGCCAGGTTTTAATTGTAGTTAACATACAATTAAAATTTTAAGCAGGTGATTCATCCTTCCATAATTCGAGATGTATAGCTTTAAAAACTTTAGCACTCTCAAATCGGGTCATAAAAACATCATTTCTGTTTTCCTGACGTGACAAGGACGAAGTAAGCACAAAGTAAGCTTTCAAAGTAGGGGTGGTAATAACAAACTTTTTCTTTCGTATCGGGACCGACGCGGCCTAGTATACAGTTTTTTTTTGAAATGCCCGTTCTCACGAATCTAAAAAATGGATGGTGCAGCTACTAACAGCAGGCAGATCAATTTGCATCCACATAGCCCGAGCTCCGATAACGACTCCTGTAGAAATTGTAAAAATGAGGAAGAAGTATTAACCATTCAGCACTTTCTGCGTATCTCGGAGAAATCGCCTCAAATTTTCGGAGACCAATTCTTCATGGTTCGAGTAAACTCTTAACTATAGCTACTTGTCTAACCCAACCTAATCTTAGGCCGGAAAATAAAAAAATTATCACGATTACTGCATGTTTCCGTGTCTCATAGTTCCAGATCTATCAGGTTCCAAGTACATGGTAAATAAATGGACAGTTTCAACGATATGATACATTATACATGTTTGTACATTTGTATACTTTCCTTGGTACTATTTTTTGGAACGATAACAACACTATGATTCAAAAGTAATTTAATAACTACTTCTATATTCATTATGCGCCATGTATGAAAATTTAGTTTTGGCAAGAAAATATCTTCTAGCAACCGCTTTAGTGAAGTAGTTATAGGCGCGTTTAGTATTTTTCGTATTTTTTATGAATTGTATTTTTGATTGCCTTTGCTGTCGTTTATGCATACATATGTGCATAAAGATACATATATAGTAATTTTTTGTTTACGCAATTGGCATATTTATATTTTATTGCCATCCAGTCGTTCCATTTATTAACTTGTTTTGTTCATTTAATCAATTCAATTAACTGATTTTGTCCGTCATAATGCCTCGGATTATCACCAGCACTTTTCCACGATTACCCCATAAAATGATGCTGTTTGTGAGTTTCTACTCCCTAATACCCGTAATAGCTGTAATCTCTTTAAACTTTAGTAAAGTGGTCAGCGAAAAATTTGTAACTGAATTTTATGTTATTAGCGCTAGATATTGACAATAAAAATATAGACAGTAGCCTGTAAGGAAAAGAAAATCAACTGAAATAACACAAAGGTCAACATAATAACAATAACATTTAGCTGCTAATAAAGTAGCTGCCGCATTTGATGTCAACATAGATATGGTTGTATCTGCCCCTTCACATAAACTCTGTTCAAGTGATTATATATCCGATAAAAAAATGATGCTCTTAATAATCTGCCACATTTTGCATGCGATTTTTTTATTAGTTTTCATAAATATACATATTTACGTAGTTTATATTGATAAATATACATACCTACGACGGGAAAGATGAATAAATAATTTTAACTGCAGATTTGTTGCAGTATGGTTCTGAAAGTAAAAAAAAATTATGCATTGAAAATATTATAAATATTTGATTACCTTACTATAAAATAATCACCAAATTAGCAGGTAAATAAATACAAATATTTTGCAAACAAGATTTTGCTTCGTAATAATTTAATGAGCTTGAAATTTATTTTTAATTCACTTCACAGCGGATTTATGTACGTGTAACTATTCGTTACCAATTTGCTGCTCTTGTAATTCAAAAATTTTATGTAAATGTATTTTTTTTACAAATGCACTTATTCAATTGTGGAGATAACAAATCATTTTTATAAGTGATATTGGTTTAAAAGCTTTACGTTTTTTTGTAGTATGATTTAAAAAAATAATTATTAAATACATACGGGTATATCCTGCGTAACGGACACGACATTCGCACGTGCTTTACCAAGCTGAAAATTGGAAAGATACGGAAAGGTCGTATATCTATTATATAAATAGGCAATCATGTTTCCTTTACACCCCTTTTACGGCGAAACTATACTTCTAAGGTATTATAAAAGTATTTTGATACTGATGTGCAGTAAATTTTTAAAAAATATCAAATTAGTTTAGAATAGAGCGAAAAAATCAATTCAAAAGTCACACCAATACCAATGCCATACATGTACATGGTTGGGGCGGAAATGCCTCCTAAATGTATGCTCTAATATTAACAGTGAAATCCGAAGTAGCGGTGTAAGAACAATTTAGATTGAAATTAATGCAACGATGAAGGAAAAGTTGAATATGTAGATGAAGAAAGGAATAAAGTAAAAGATAAAAATTACAATAAACATTCGTAAAGATAAAGACAGAGAAGAAGGTAAATTCAAATACTTAATGTAATGGCAAAGGAGGGTGTGAATATGTTGATGCAGAAAAGAATGAAGATAAAGATTAAGATGAAGGTAAAAGTAAAAAGTAAAGATACAGTTTAAGAGATAAATATAAAGATAAACCTTAAGATCAAAATAAAGATGAAAAACGAGACAGTGATAGAGATAAAGATAAGAGATAGAGAAAAGGAACTGAATATGTTGTGTTATGCTATGTTATGTTATATTATGTTATGTTATGTCATATCATGTTATTTTATGTTATGTTAAGTTATGTTATGTTATGTTATGTTATGTTATGTTATGTTATGTTATGTTAAGTTATGTTATGTTAAGTTATGTTTTGGCATGTTATGTACGTTGGTTAACGCATTTTACCTCAACTCACTACAGCTCGCGTTAAATCACCCCACTTAAATTCAACTCACTTCCCCTTAACTGAACTCTCCTTAAGTCATCTCACCTCGGCTTCAAAACTTGCTCTAACTGAGCTCACCACTCCTAAATTCAACACACCTTAACTCAACACTACTTAACTCACCACACCTAAATTCACCACACCTGCACTCACCACATATCTTAAGCTCACCACACCCAATTACACCACACAACATGAAATAACTTGATATGGCATCAATGACAACATCATTTGGCATAGCGTGACATGACATCATTTCACAACACGTAACATTGCATTACCCGATATTTCGTTTCTCTACGTAAAAAAAATAAAAAAAAATCAATAAAATAAAGTAAAATAAAATAAAGTAAAGCAAAGTAGAAAAAAAATAAAATAAAATACAATTAAACAAAATAGAAAAAAATAATATAAAATTAAATTAAATATAACAAAATAGAATAGAATAAAATCAAGTAAAATTAAAAAAAAAAATAAAATAAAATAAAATAAAAATAAAATAGAATACAATTCATGCCATAAAATAAAAAAAAAACATTAATTAAAATAAAATCAAATAAATTAAAATCAAGTAAAATGAAATGAAATAAAATATAATAAAGTAAGTAATACATATAACCCGAAAAAAAAAAATAAAAAAACAAAAAAAAAACTAAAGTGAACCCAAATAAACAAGAACATAATTTAATCTTATATAAGGATGCTGACCGTTGTGGTGGTTGAATTTCAACCACTTGGCGAACTCTAGTATAATATAACTACTGCATTCAACAACAATTTTTGGAAGCAAATAAAAAACGGCACGGACGCGACACAAAAGGGAAGTTTTTTTTAACGCATGTAGAAATATTCAAAATTTTGCGATATTAGGAGAAAAAGATATTTTCTTTGAATGTGGAAATGGAGGTAGACTTATGAATGGTTGGTAGACTTATGAATTATAAGAAATATCTCTCACCTTCTGTATATGTAGGAGTGACGGAGACGACATTTCGGACGCGACTGATTTTTTCCTAGGAATGATTTTCATTTTTACTCCAACTTGCTTAATGAAATTAAACAAAAAATGAAGTATAACGCCAAAAGAATTTGAAGTACAGTAATGTATTATGCTGTATATGTATAATATTTACAGTAGATATAGTGAACAAATTAATTACATCGCTACCTTCTTCAACGAAATTTTTGTTCAAATCTAGTATAACTAACTTTAAAATATGAGCAAAGGAGTGTTGAGAAGTGTGCTGAGTCTCTCCTAGCACGAAACGGAGAAAGGCATAAATTCAGAATTCTCAATAGTATTTTCCAAGAATATTCCAAGGAGCCACATATAGGGCGACATATCATTCAATAACACACTTTACACAGCTTCGATGAGTGAATACTAATACCTGCTGGTTTCTTTGAAAACTTAAATTTTCTATAGTATGCGTAAATATAAGTACACAAATCTATGTTTTTCTTAATTTTCAAGTTCAAGGCTTCCATATTCCGTTACATAAATCAATTTTGACAACCTTTGCTGGAAAATAAAATTTTCCGAATTTTAACAAGCGAAAATTTTGCAAAATTCCTATTAATTCGCAACTAAGAGCCAATTTTAAGAAACGAAGGATATAACATAAACAATAAAAACAGGTACTACATTGTTCAATAAAAAAAGTGTACTTACTTATGTATGTAATTAAATATAAATAATTTTTAAAACTATTTTTTTTTAATTAACTAAATATTTATAACATTTGATCTTGGTGTTTCTGCGTGGGGAAGTGTAAACACTGCTTTGGAAATTGTTTAGAATTTCACGCAATTAGAGTTTGGGAGAAAATAATTTTGTAGTCATCAATAAAATGTGGAAATATGTGACCGCATCTAATACAAATAGTAATAGTTCAAAAAATTAAAAAAACACGCTTTGGTGACATTTAGTATGTATGTATATTTGCAGTTTTCGTCCTTAGGTCTGATTGGGGGGTGACATCCCGTCCTTATTTCCCGTACTAAAACTGAATCTACTTCGAAATGATTACTGTCTCTTCCGCTTGCTAAGAGCTCACATAGTCTGGAAAACCGCCTGCTTTATAATGTGATTCTGCTTTTGACAGTATTTTGTGTAAACTCAATATCCTTCTGACCAACTTACTTCATTTTAAAATTATAAATATCTAAATTTGATATCTCAATCACCACCAGCTGTGCTAAGTTTGCCCACATAAATGAGTATTTATTTCCTAACTTAAGCAAAGTCAAACAAAAGTCATTCAATGGCAAAAGTTCATACAAATCACTTTATGAAAAACGCAAATCAATATCTCCTATCCGGCTGGACGTTGATAAATATTGAATGAATGCCCTGACTCAAGAAGAAAAATTGTTACTTTTCTATACTAAATAAAACGTTATGTGCCATTAAGGCAAAAGTAATTAATAACAGTCAATCGATACGTAACGATGCAAATAAGAGCAGATACTAAAATGAAGATAAAATATTTATCAAGGTCCTTCCCATTCAGCTGTGTGCGGTTTCATCAAAAATGAATTGAAATGAACAATGGATAAAACCACTCGTAAGTGAAGTGGCTAAAAGAATCAATTAGTTTGGCATAGGCATAAAATGAACAAATGAGACTGAGAGAATATTATAATGAACCAGATGTGCAAGCGAAGGATTGAGGTGTTGGGTAAGAAGTTATGCATTGCTACGCAATGAATAGGTACAATTAAAAGAGAGCAAATATTTTCAAAAGAAATGGAACGTAATCGATATAAGCTGCTGAGCCAATGAAGCCAAATCAAACACATTAAGTGCACAAACTTAAGTAAATGTGAGAATGAATATCTTTGTATGCATACGTACAAGTATGTTTCTATGAATATAAATGTACCTATATACATACCTACTAAATTGGATGTCCATATTCGATTGAGTTCATGCGTGCGATAGACAATTGAAGCTGACTTAGGGAGCCACTGCATACCATTTATATGTATATGTATAGTATGTTTGCATTTACTTGATTATACATATATATTTATCTGTCTCAAGACAAACTCAGAGCATTTTGTTATCCTTAGGCCCTCTCTCATAGCCCCATCTATGCCAGGATTGACCGCGATTACAAATACAAATCTATCCTCGGAGACGCTGCTTGTCAAATGTGATGGCTCTGGGTACACATAAATTAAATGTGAAAGATCGAAGAAAACTATGGAGAACACGAGATGGGAATCAGTTGACGTACAAACATACAAATACATACATAAATATGTAGGTACATATTTATGCACATACATATATTGATAGTTGCAGTCGGTGTCTTTAGTTAAATAGTATCCCATGAGATGAGCTGCACTTACGTACAGCAGTATTGTGTGAGAAGATACAATAACTTCCAAGAATATATATTGCTCATCTAGTGTCAAATTACTGTAGACCATGTTGTCAATTGATCCCCAGCAATTAATCACTTAGCATTCAAGAAAGACAAAGTAATGAGAAAATAAGCAACAAAAGCTGGCAAAGATTTCTAACAATGACAGAACACACAATAGGGGAATTAGGACGCCCTGCAAATTTCGATATGCTTATCAGTATTTAAGTATATAGGGTGTCCAAGAAATACCACGACAAGCTTGAGGAGAAGGTAGGTTCCCGTTAACAAATATTTTTCAGGCAAAAGTGTCACCGTTTTTGAAATTTTTTTTTTAAATATAAAAAAATTGGATCTTTTTATCTAGTTTCTTTTACAGCATGTAAATTTAAAAAATGTGTATATTAGGGTGAGTCAAAAAAAATTAAGTATTTTTTTTGGATCGGACACACGAAAACTATTTCCTAGGTACCTCTAGAAAGTACTTACCAAATCTGAGCTTTTAATACTAACGGGAAGATTATGCTTATCATAGTTTTCCATTTTCAATTTAGTCTCATATAAAAATGGTCATATCTTATGACCAATAGATCGTTAAACTATTTATTGAAAAACTATTGAAATCAGTAGGCATTGGGATTCTACTGCGAATATCTTCTAAATGGTTAGAGTAATCGATTAACCACAAAGACCTTTTTTGTAGAGCGTTCAATTTCCTATAGAAATAATTGAAACTCATTTGACAATAATTATTTTTTAGTACGTTACAAAATTCAAAACAAAAAGTTATTTTCCATCAATCTTTGATCTTGAATTTCTTTTAAATGGTTAGATTAATGAAAACAGTATAAAAGATCATTTTTGTAGAGCATTAAATTTCCTATAAATATTGACGATGTAACTGGTTCAACGATATATTGGTGATAAGATATGACCATTTTTATATGAGACTAAATGAAAAATGGAAAAGTATGATGATCGGATCCAAAAAAAGTACTTGATTTTTTTTACCCACCCTAGTGTACATGCACCTAAAGAAAATACATGTAATGGCCCGATTTTTTTAAATAAAAAAAAAAAATTAAAAAACGGTGGCACTTTTACCTGAAATTTTTTTGCTTATCTGGGAGCTCACCCCTCCATCTACATTTTCCTCAAGTTTGTCGTAATACTTCTTGGACACCCTGTATAAGCACTCAATTCATATAAATTTACTTTTCATTGCCTTCAAATTCTCTTGGAGAGAAATTAATTAAATGGTTATTAGAAATACATACATACTATTGAGGTGTTGTACTTAGGAATTTAGATGTCAATAAGTAGTGGAAGTCTTAATTACATTATTAATATTTACATTCTGTATTGCATACCTAATCATATTGTAAGTCAAATAGTCAACAACAAAGCATGTACATATCTACAGCGACGGTATGATAAAGTTTGTGAATTATTGTTAATGGGCAATAAATTTACATATTGTTAATTTCATATGCGTAGCAAAAGTTTTAGGGTATTGACGTTCTTCTGGATATGCAGTTAAAAGAGTTTAATGAGGTATGGATAATTCTAGCGTCCTCTTGCGCATTCTAGACAACGTGAAGCCTTGAATCTCGACAGAAAGAGATGGAGCTCCGGTCTGTCACTCGGAACTTATTCGTTTTAAAAAGTCACTATATAAACGTGCACGGTTTGGGAGGCGCCACATACAAACATATGTAGTTATATATAAGATATTTAAAATTAAGAGTCTGAAATTGTCACGTATGATACCCCCTTCTTTTGATGACGACTAGGGCAAACGATTAAAGTACTATGATATCTCGTGTAGAGAAAAGGTGATATTAAAGTCTGATTTTTTTACGTCAGTTTCTGTTTATGCAAAGCTTAACCCCACGGTACTCAAAAGCACACGGATGAACTCAATGCGATGATCAGCGCCGCTAATGCAAGCATTTTGTTTGGCTCAAAATGCAAGCACTTCGCTACCAATTGGCCATGTGGGTGTACACAGTTTACCACCTTGGTCGGGCTCTAGGCCGTACTTAAACCTCTGCCGTACTATGGGTCCGGCACCCGGTTGCTATGCAACTCAACATTGAGAAGACAAGCAACTCTCCCCGCATTTGGGTTTGAAACCACAGCCACCATGATACTCCCCGAAGGGCCTTACCCAAAAGGAACAGGCCAGAGCAAATATAGGATGCTCTGGGGGCCCTGTTCCCCCGTGGTACCAGATTGAGTACTCTGGTTAGACTGTGAAGCCAAAACTTCTGCCAGTTGAGCAAACACCACTCCAGACTGGCAACCGTTGACTAGGGTACCTCGGGGTTGTCACACCCGTGATTCGATGAGTTCGGGAATTTAATTCCCTAAGGAATCAACTCCCGAAACTCCCGAATCCCCATAAGGGGACAAAAGGTGACATTACGAACGAAAGGTTGAACGAGTTTCTCGCCACAATTCACATCAAAGCGAGATTCTTTGACATCTCCTTTATTTGCGCCCACAGCCGACGGAAAAGAAAGACGATACGAACAAAATAATCCACTAAGAGCGCTTGTAAAAAATTGTGCTTCCGATTTCAATGCAAAGGTGGGCAAGAAAGTGATCTTTGGCCCCATTGTGGGGAACTTCATCTTCCATGACGAAAAGTCCGATAATGGACTAAAGCTGAACGACTTTGCTGGGGTCAGAATCATGGTGGTCTGTAGTACTAAGTTCCAGCATAAAAAGATCCAAAAAGCTACATAGCCGTCTCCGGCTTTTAAACTCAGTAGGTAGTTGAGTCTTTCCTCGGCGAATGCCGCAGATGATGGAACGCTGATCTACATGAACTTTTAAATGACATCGGCGTAATGCAGCGGATCGATCATGCCACACGAGAGGACCCAAAAGCCCAGAAAGTGTTTAAGGCGGATCCCGCTGTTGGAAGCAGGGCAAGAGGAAGGCCTCATCTGCGACGAAAAAATAATGTGCAGAAGGAAAAAGGATGGCGAAGCGTTTAGCCCTCGACCCAAACCGATAAATGATTTTAGTGTTAAATAAGAAGAAGAAAGAGCTAAATACAGAAGTCAGTTTTATCACTTAAAACAAACTTGATTTGCTTATTGCATTTTCGAAGATTATTTCAATTGAATAACTCAGTGAGAGGGGAAACAAGTATGTTTGCATGTATGCATTTATTTAAAAATAAATATTTATTGGACCAAAATGTAGTGGGTAGGCACTGTGGCCAATGGTAATCAACTATTATCACCCCTGTAAGGTTGTAAGCCATGCAGAGTCCGCAAAAAGCGACGGAAGCATTGCCCGGAGGATGCATCAGACTAGGCCGAGCATTCTTTAAACTGCCATTAAATTATTACTTAAAGTGTTATTACGTGGCAGTTGAGAAATGCATAAATATAATGAAGGCCATTTTTGCACATGCTGCCTTACATAGCATGCATTTAGGCGCTTGGTGTTAGTAATCGCGCCTAAGCATCAACAATGAATATATGAAAAGAAACTTTGTACTCACCTCAACACACTTCTATTTTTTGTAAAATTTGTGTTTTCT
>JAPVRG010184019.1:0-23263 GCA_029783565.1 Rhagoletis cerasi | reverse complement strand
TTGTACGTTTCTATGTTCGTATGTTTTTATGTCATTCAGGTTCTGTTAGTAATTTATACGAAATTGAGGTAACAGAACTTTTGCTGATTAATGACTTTACCTCCATACTCAATTCTCGACTTGCCTTGCCTTGCTTTACCTTACCTTACCTTAAACAATACTTAGATTATATGAAAATATGTCTATATGTATGTATGTATCTACTTGCGTCTTTCCTTCTCTCGCTCCTTCCGTCTATATATAAAACATTTGTGTTTGCATGAGTGTTTACACATTTCTATTCCATTATATGTATATATATGTACATACATACATATGTATATCTATCTATACTTAAGTATTGTAAGTGTGTATATATGCTACATAGTTTATTTTCGATTGCCTTCGGCAAGTTGTTGCGACTTCACGAATGAGTCTTACATATGTATTTCGTATGACTACTTACTACATAGCGTACCCATATTTTCCATGTTTTCACAGCCGAACCCACAGATGATGCATACAATAAAGTTAGTACGGTCGATGAAGCCAGAGCTACAGGAAGCACAAATATGCATCCTAATGCTGGTTATATGAATTTTCCTAAGCATTTACAATCATCATATCATCAACATCAGCATCAGCGTCCACCTCAGCTTCAGCATGCTCATCAGCATCCGCAGCATCCACATCAACTCCAACAGCAGCAACAACACCAACAACATAAGCAACAATTGCAGCAGCAACAACAACGCCAACAGCAACATCAACGCCAGCAGCAACAAATACAAGAGCAGCAGCGCCAACAACAGCAGCAACAGCAACAACAACAAGTACAGCGCCAACAACAACAAATACGAGAAGCAACAACAACAACAGCAGCAGCAACAACAACAACAACAACAACAACAGATCTTATCGCACGATGCTATGGCTGAAGCCGGCTTGTTATCGGCAAAACTGGAACCGCAAATACATATTAAGGAGGAAATGCCGGAAGCGTCACAAAATAAGGTGCGAGAGGTATGAATTAAGATTTAAACCGAAATAAAAAAGTGGTTTTATGCATTTCATTTCTATTTTTAATACATTTTTTTGTCTATTTTATTTAATAATAATGTAGATATTCACACCTTACTGTTTAAGTAGGTTAACTGGTCACAAAATAATTATTCCTCAAAGTATTTTATTCTTGTAAACTGAATGAAAAATATAACTACATAGCCATGTAACTTGATAACCAGACATCTGTGAATGTTTACGTTATATTTTTTAATTTTATTCTTTTGTATTCGTTGCTTGTTTATACATTTTTAACTCAAAATCGACTCAGTTAAATTTGTTTATATAAATTTATTTTATTTTATTTGATCTGTTTCTTCATTGGGGCTAATATTTTTCAATTTCCTAATTTTTGATCTTTATTTTTTCCATTTTACCATTTGTGCCAATGTATTCAATACAGGGACCGTAGTCATTATGAGTTCTATCAAAAAAATTTATATTTAATCATTATTTCAAGGTTATAAAATTTGAGATCGATAATAATAATTCATTTCTGAGACTATTTTATCGTTCAGAAATAAAAATGATATTTCGATTTATATTTTTTTGGTCAAAAATAAAACTAATTTTTTGAGTGTTCTTTTTCGCTCTAAAATAATAATTATTTTAAGAGTTTTACTTTCTTTCATCAAAGATAATGATTATTTTTGAGTTTTATTTTTTTCATTTCTCATTGAGCGTTTTTTATCTCCCAGAAATAAAAATTAATATTTGAGGTTTATTTTTTACGGCAGATCGAAAAACTCAAAACCTCACACTGCTTTTTTAATAAGTGTTTAGTGGTAGGTATTTTTTGCTGTGCACTCGACAACATGTGCACTCAAAAATTACAACAAATTTATCAACCTTATTTATTCTTAATACATACATATGTATGTACATATATTAGCATAAACATTTATTGTAATTTTTGAGGGCGTATGTTGCCGAGTGTATAGCGAAAAGTACTTACTACTAAAGGCTTTTAGAAAAGCTTTGTGGCGTTCTGAGTGTTTCGATCTGCCAGAAAAAAAATTTAACTCAAAAATTAATTTTTATTTCTAAGAGATAAAATAACGCTCAAGAAATTAGTTATTTTCGATCAAAAAAATAAAATTAAAAAAATAATCATTATTTTTGATAGAAAAAAAAATAGGACTCAAAAAATAATGACCTTTACAGATAAAAAATAAAACTTACAAAATAATCAATATTTCAGAGAGAGAGAAAACCACTCGAAAAATGAGCATTATTTTTGATCACTACTCGATACATGTGATTATATATTCTGAGCGATTTATAAATATTAAAAGTGTAATTATTAACTATAATTTTTATATACAACGCTCAGAAATTTTTAAATCGTATCATATTCCTAAAGGACAAGAAAAAACATTCACATATATATACTCGAAATTGTTATACGATATTTGGAAGCTCTTGATTTTTTTCATTGAAAATTAGAATATAGTCATTATTTTCGGTCCCTGATTTAATTGCATGATTAGTTTTCAGTATTTTATAGTGTTTTTGCATGCGTAAATATTTTTTGTTTAAATATTTTGCGTTTTCTAAGAAATGGTTTTGGTTTTTATAATTTTTATGATTTTAATTTACGAATTTGCGTTTTATTTTGAATTATTAATCTTTTTCGTTTATTTATTATATATTCTTTTGTAGTTTATATTTTTTTAATAAAAATTTAATTTGAATAAGGTTTTTTCCGATATATGTCCTTTTTTGTTTTATATAAAGTAGCGGTCACAAAAAACCGGACACTAATTAATCGCGATAAAATTCCGCTTTATCTAAGTAAATAAATGTTTGCATATTTTTTTATTGAAATATAAGTAAATCATCTTACAACAAAACTCACAAATGTCAGAATTACAAAAATTGTGCAAATTTAAGAAAAATCTGCAAATTTTCATTTAAATAATGTACTTTTTAATAACACTTTTTAGAAAGCAATTTAGTATGCAGTTTTGTAGCCCATTACATTTTAGTAAAATAAAAAGAGTGCACGTTTGAAGCAGCTAAGGACCTGCCGTTGCATTTTGACAGCGTTTTCTTTGAAGGCGTTGCTTATTTTACACACCCAAATTTTTTTGTAAAACTTGTAACAAAAAACGTCAAAATCTTAATGAAAAATTGCTGAATTTTCTTAAATTTTCACAAAGTTTGATACTCTAATTTTTGTGGCGTTTGTTGTAGAATGAACCATATTTGTATAATAAATATGCAAAAATTTATTTATTAAGACACAGCGTCATTATATCGCGATTAATCAGTGTCCAATTTTTTGTGGCCGCTACTGTATGTACTATGTACTTATATGTACTTTGTTAAATTTTGCATTGGTTGTTTTTGATTTTGTTGTTTTTTTTGCAGTTGGTGTTCTGTGCCCATCTTGAACTTCTTAAAGTACTTATACTTACAGTCTAATTGTCTATCTCGAAACGACAGTCGGGTCTACGTAACCGGACGGAACCAGATTCATATCTGGCCAAGGACTGTCACTCCCGCATTATTCCTTAAAAACTCTTTAGGGAATTTGTATGCGGTTACAACAACAACATTAACAACGTTCGTTTCGTTGGTGTGTTGGTACTGTCCAAGTCGAAATCGCCTGGCAGCACGACAGCCAATTACAATTAAAATGCTTCAAAAATTATTCCGGCAACATCATTCTAACCAGTTTAAACGTAATCGAGACGAATGCAATGTAATCGGCGTAAGACGAGACAAAGACGAACAATAGAGTTACAAAATTACAAGCAGAGACGATATCGCCTGCAGAGGAATCGTTCGAGATAGATAATAAGACGGTTAATTTTTCAGCCATTTTCATTTTTTTGCTTTATTTTTTATTTGTTTAACTTGAATTACTTTTACAATTTAAATTCAATTGTTATTGTTAAAATGAATTTCTCTGAAATTATTTACTTTTATCTTTTTTCGGATTTTTCATTTAACATTATTACTTTTTTCTTCTTGTAACTTTATTTTTTGTTGGTCTTAACTGATTATTTCGACAGAGTGAGATGATGTATGTATGTATTTTGGAACGAAATTCTGCCGCTCCCTCAAATATGGTGTGGAGAAAACCCGGTCTGCCTTCGTACGAGTACGAAAAAATAGCACTGGAAATGGCGCACACTTTGTCTCCAACCCAAAATTAACAAGGCGTGGCGGAAATTCGTTCTCAAATTTGTCAACTTTATTTTATTGAGTTGTTTTATTGCTAATTTTATTGTACTCTTTTATTTTTTAATTTTATTTTTTCTTTATTTTTAACTATATTGTTTTTATTTTATATTCTTATACATGTATATATTCTTTATTTTATTTTTTGTTTGCATGGTTTTTACTATTTTACTTTACTCTTTTTTTCTTTATTTTTTGGTTTTTATTTGGTACATTGTTTTCGTTTTATTAATTCTTAGTTTTCTTAGTTTATTTTATTTTTACTTATTTTTTGGTTTACTTTTTGTTTTATTTGTTTTTGTTTGCATGTAGTTTTAAAACCTCATATCAACATTATTATTTTGAGCTGATGGCGTTTGTTGCTAGCGCTGCCTTTTTTAAAACTTATATCAATACACAACTTGTTATTATATAAGTTAAGTAAAAACAAAAGTATTTTGAGCTTTATTGTAATTTTATTTTATTTTTATGTTTTCAAAATTTTTTAATATGTATCTGTTTTTTATAGTGTTATTTTATTTCCTTAGATTTGTTTTATTTTATTTTTATATTTTTAATTAACATATTTTATTTTACTTAATTATTTTTTACTTTATTTTGTTGTTCTTTTATTTCCATAGATTTAGTTTCAGTTTATTTTTATATTTTTTATGAATATATTTTAATTTACTTAATTATTTTTTACTTTATTATGTTATAACGCAATTTCATATACTTTTGAAATTGGGTTTCGTTGTTATCTCATTTTTTATGTAGTTGCTAGTAGGTTGCTCAAATATTTAAACATATTCATTGTATTTTAATTTTGCTTTATATTGCTTTATTCTTTTCTATTCTATTCTTTTCTTTTTAATTGTTTTCTTTTTTTTTTCTTTTCTTTTCTTTTCTTTTCTTTTCTTTTCTTTTCTTTTCTTTTCTTTTCTTTTCTTTTCTTTTCTTTTTCTTTTCTTTTCTTTTCTTTTCTTTTCTTTTCTTTTCTATTCTATTATATTCTATTCTATTCTATTCTATTTCCTTTTGCTTTATTTTTTTAATTTAATTTTTTTGTTTTAATACATTTTTTTTTAATGAACGCAATTTAATTTTATAATATCCGATTTCGTTCAAATAATCGTTATTATTAATTATTCTCTCTTATTACATTCAGACGCTCAACTTTCCTCGGCGAAAAGTGCAGACAGAACGTTCCGATACGTTGCCAATTTGCCAGCGCTGCAAACAGGTCTTCTTCAAGAAGCAAAGTTACACCAAACACGTTTCCCAAAGTCTTTGCGAAATTGTCGAATATGACTTTAAATGTTCCATATGTCCCATGTCGTTCACGTCCAACGAAGAACTACAAACACACGAACAACTACATCGTGAAAATATGTATTTTTGTCACAAATACTGTGGCAAATATTTTGACACCATTGAACTGTGCGAAGTGCATGAGTATATGCATCATGATTATGTCAATTATATCTGTAATGTAAGCGCCAGTTTGTTTGAAGCAAACGCAAATAAAATGTAAACGTAAATTTAAAGAAAATATTTAACTGCTTTTCTCCGCTCTTTTATATTTTCACACTTTAGGTTTGCTCTGCTGGTTTTGCTAGCCGCGATCAGCTATTCGCTCATATGCCGCAGCATCGCAATCAACCGCGCTATGATTGTCCGATATGTCGCCTGTGGTTTCACACACCAATACAGTTGCATCAACATCGCATGGGGGCACCATATTTTTGTGGCAAATTTTATCGAAGAGGTGGAGGTGCGTTGCATTTTTGTGGATTTTTTTTTTAGTGTTTATAAAAAATTAATTTTCATTTATTTTTGCACCTTAGCCCCTGCAATGCCCGCTGGCCCGCCATATGGTCCAGCACCGTCATCACACACAGCTAATTATAATCTCCAAGACTGTTCGATGGGCGTTATAGAAAGTAATAATTGAAATTATCTTTTAATTTTGCTCTGCCTAAATTAAAAAATTTTCTCTTTGCAGTGCCCGGCAGCAATAGTTTTTCTTCATATCTACAAAATCGCGCCTTCCATCATCAACACCAGCAGCAACAGCCACATCCTCAACAACCACCACATCCACACCATCAACCACATCAGCTGCAGCAACATCTACAGCGTCTACCACCGCCGCCGCCGTCACCGCAGCAGCAGCATCAACAGCTGCACCTTCAACATCAACCGCATCTACCGCCACCACATTCGGCACCGCATCCAGCACCTCCGACACCAGATTTCTTGCGTCGCAGCAACAGCAGCAGCACCATTAGTGGCAGTGCAGGCACCAGCGGTGCTGTTGCTGGAGCAAGTGAATTCCAAATGCCACAAATAAAAACCGAAATAAAGGTGGAACCTGACGTCTTTGACTCGCCAGATTATCCAATACCAGCCCAATTGCCGCCACCGCCTCTACCGCCACCCCCCTTGAGTGTACATCAATCTGCATTGCCCTCACCATCACGCCAGCATCGCTTTAGCGAGTTTTCAAATGGATCTTTCAGTGGTGCTGGTGGTGGCGGCGCTGAGAGTTCGCTTTCTTTTGGCGACCCAAACAACACCAGCGGTGGCAGCAATAGCAACAGCAATGACTTCAACAACACCAGCTTGCAACGGAACTTGAGTGCCAACAGCAACAGCAACAACAACAGCAATCGCCAACCACCGCAATTCGCTGCTAGCAATTTTCATTTCCCCACCTCTCCAGCTCCCACGCGCACACGTGTGGTCGACACTGGCGAAGATGGCGCAGTATGCTGTGTGCCACACTGTGGCGTCACCAAGGAATCCAGTCCCACTCTACAATTCTTTACATTCCCCAAAGATGACAAGTATTTGCATCAATGGTTGCATAACCTCAAAATGATGCCCGTACCCGGCTCGACCTACAGTCAGTATCGCATTTGCAGCTTACACTTTCCGAAACGTTGTATCAATCGTTATTCGCTCTGCTACTGGGCGGTGCCAACATTCAATTTGGGTCACGACGACGTGGCGAATTTATATCAGAACCGCGAAATCACCAATACTTTCACGGTCGGCGATCGCGCACAATGCAGCATGCCCGGTTGTCCAAGTCAGCGTGGCGAGAGCAATTGCAAGTTCTACAATTTCCCGAATGAGATGAAAACACGCATCAAGTGGTGCCAGAATGCGCGACTGCCCGTGCATAGCCGCGAGCCACGACACTTTTGCAGTCGACATTTTGAAGATCGCTGCTTTGGCAAGTTTCGACTGAAGCCTTGGGCTGTGCCCACACTTCATTTGGGCACACCATACGGCCGCATACACGATAATCCAGGCGTATTCTACTTGGAGGAGAAGAAATGTTGTCTTCCATATTGTAAGCGCACACGTTCGTCTGATTTTAATCTCTCCTTGTATCGCTTCCCGCGCGATGAAACGCTGTTGCGACGTTGGTGCTACAACCTGCGCCTGGATCCGTCAATATATCGCGGAAAGAACCATAAAATTTGCAGCGCTCATTTCATCAAAGAGGCGCTGGGTTTGAGGAAGCTGTCGCCAGGTATGTATGGAAAAAATTAAATGAAATATACAGTTGTGAAGAATTTTGTTTTAATTAAATATTGCTTTCCACAGGTGCCGTTCCCACCTTGAATCTGGGACACAACGACCGCTTCAACATCTATGAGAATGAGTTGCCCACGCCGCCCCCCGCGCCACCATCCAAAATGTTTAATTTCCATAATGTTTCCGCGCCGCCTGCGGCCTACAACAGCCATCGTCATAGCATCGCCTCGAGCAGCGGTCACAGCGAGAGATTGTACCCCAACCCTGTTTCAAGTCTTAAGTTCAGCATATCCAACATTACGGCGGGCGATATGAGTGCCATGAGCGCTAGCTCCTCACAAAACATGTTGGAAACTATTGATGTGTGCTTTGTGCCCAGCTGCAAGCGTAATCGCCATACAGATAACGTAACGCTACACACTATACCACGACGTCCCGAGCAAATGCGCAAGTGGTGCCATAACCTCAAGATCGGCATGGAAACGCTGCATAAGGGTGTACGCATCTGTAGCGCGCATTTCGAATCGTATTGCATTGGTGGATGCATGCGTCCGTTCGCGGTACCCACTTTAAATTTGGGCCACGACGATCCGAATATCTATCGCAATCCAGATGTTATTAAGAAATTGAATATACGCGAGACATGTTGCGTACAGGACTGCAAGCGCAATCGCGATCGCGATCATGCCAATCTACATCGCTTCCCATCAAATTACGACATGCTCACAAAGTGGTGCGAGAATCTGCTGAAACCAGTGCCTGACGGCACCAAACTCTTCAACGATGCCATATGCGAGATGCATTTCGAAGACCGTTGTATACGCAATAAGCGCTTGGAGAAGTGGGCCGTACCCACGGTGAAGCTGGGACACACTGAGGAGCCCAAACATCGTTTGCCCACAGAGGAGGAGATCGTTGAGCAATGGCCGAAGCCGCTTATGTCAAACAAGGGCATCGAAGAGGGGGAGTGTTGCGTGTCGACATGTCGCCGCGATCCCAAGATCGATGATGTCAAGCTATATCGCACGCCCGAGGATCCGGAGGTGTTGGCCAAATGGGCGCACAACTTGCAAGTGGAAACCGAGGATCTTACAACGCTGCGCATCTGCAATCTACACTTTGAGGAGCACTGCTTCAGCAAAAAACGGCGTCTGCAATGCTGGGCCTTGCCTACGCTCAATTTGGCTAACAATGTGGAGCAATTGTATGAGAATCCGGAGCTGCTGGTGCCGCAGTTGATCATGAAAGCGGAGGCCAGACGCGAACGCCGCCGCATGCGTGACCCCAACGAGCCGCAGAAGCCGTGGACGCCACGTTGCTGCCTGCCACACTGCCGCAAGCGACGTGGCACCGACGGCGTGCAACTCTTCCGCTTTCCTGTACTCAATCGTCCCATGCTGGCTAAGTGGTGCCACAATTTGCAGCTACCACTGGTGGGTAACGGACATCGTCGCATATGCTCTACGCATTTCGAGCAGCAGGTGCTGTCCAAGCGCTGTCCCATACCGATGTCAGTGCCAACGCTCGAACTGAACACCCCACCGGGCTACAAACTTTACACAAATCCAGCGCGCCTAAAAGCTGCCAAAGTGAGCATGCAACAAACCTGCTGCATTTCGTCTTGCAACCGCAAGCGCACTGACGGCGTACAACTCTTTCGCTTCCCGCACAGCCGCACTGTGTTGCGCAAGTGGTGCCATAATACGCGGCAGCAAACGCGCGAAGCCCTACGTGGCCAATATCGCGTCTGCTCGCGCCATTTCGAGCCACACTCGTTCGGCGCGAAGCGGCTGATGCCGGGCGCCATACCGACGTTGAATTTGGATCCCGAAGTTGAGGATGCTTTTGCAAATGAAGCCCAGACTTTTTCTGAGACGCAGTGTGTAGTTAGCGGCTGTGTCGCCACCAAAGAGTTAGATGGCGTGCGACTTTTCAAGTTTCCCAGCGATGATGAGGATTTGCTCTGGAAGTGGTGTAACAATTTGAAGATGAACCCGGTTGACTGCCGTGGCGTGCGCATCTGCAATCGTCACTTCGAGGCAGAATGTGTGGGACCGAAGATGCTCTACAAATGGGCCGTACCAACTTTGGCATTGGGTCATAATGACGCCGAAGTCGAGCTGGTGCCAGTGCCGCCGCCAGAGGCGCGCTACGATGTGGTGACCAAGTGCTGCGTGCCCACATGCGGCAAGACACGCAAATACGATGACGCACAAATGAATAGCTTCCCGAAGAATCAGCGGTTATTCCGCTGCTGGAAACACAATCTGAAATTGGACTATCTTGACTTTAAGGACCGCGATAAATATAAAATTTGCAGCGACCACTTTGAGCCCGTTTGTTTGGGTAAGATGCGTCTCAACTACGGCGCAATACCTACGCTCAATCTAGGCCATGACGACACAGACGACCTCTATCCCGTCGACCCAGGGCAGATACAAATTTCGCTCTTCGGCAAAATGCGACCGCGCGTTGTTGGCGAGAAGGATGCTGCTGATTTGGATGCGTCCGCTGGCGCGGCAGAAAAGGGCAATGAATGCAAATGTTCCTATCCAGATTGTAGCGCAACGAAAATGCTGCTAAGCGAACCCTATGACATGCCGGCCGCCTTGCCGCTACATGCTTTGTGGTGCGCGCAAATGAAAGTCGATGCGGAAGCGCTCAGTGAGACGCCGAAATTGTGTGGTCTGCATTTTATAAAACTCTACAAATCCACGCTCGATGCCGCCAACGCGCTGGCTGATGGCGATGATGAACTTAACGAGGCTATGACATCCCTAAAAGCAACATATGAGAAATGCCGCGCTTCGCCGACGGTTTGCAGTGCGCAGTGCTGCGTTGTTGGTTGTGGCAGCAATCAAGTGAGCGGCAGCCGCACTGCGCAGCGGCTATATCCTTTCCCCGGCGTGGCCGGCAGTGGCGCAGAATTCATTGATAAATGGTGCCACAATGTAGGCGTTAAGGCGTCCGACCTGAGTCGCTACCTACATAAAGTATGCGCCCGCCACTTTGAGCCGCAGTGCATTGGACCCACACAACGTCTGCGCTCATGGGCACTACCCACTTTGCATCTGAAGCACATAACTGCAGCCGAAATACACGGCATACCAGAATTGGGCAGCGCCGCGCGTCCACATGAAGCGCGCTGTTGTGTAGCAATGTGCGCGCGTGAGCGCGGCGACTTCGAAACTATGCGACTCTTTAGTTTTCCCCTCATTGAAGAGGTGCTTGAAAAGTGGCTGCACAATTTGCAGCTGACACGGAATCAATGCGCACGATTGCGCATCTGCGAACAACACTTCGAAACGCGCTGCATTGTGAAGTCGCGTCTAATGCGGTGGGCTGTGCCAACATTGCTGTTGGAGCGCAAGGCTGAGGAGCTGTTGCAGAACGAGCCGCCAGCACAGGCTGGCGCACCAGCTGCACAACCAGCTGATCGAGTTGACGCGACAAACAACAATGGTGAGGGCGCGGAAGACGACGACGGCGGAAGCGGCGAATTGACTGCAGTGCCTAATGTGAAAATGAAAAAATCGCTGGACATCGTCAAGTGTTGCGTGCCTAGTTGCCGTCGAAGCCGCCTGCAACACGGCGTGCGTCTATTCTCCTTTCCAACAAGTAATCAAATTGTACGCAAATGGTTTCATAACCTTAGAATGTCGCCCGATAAAACGCTGGATCCAGCCTTACGCATTTGCAGTCTGCACTTCCACAAGCGTTGCATTGACGGCAAAGTTCTACGCCCATGGGCCAAGCCAACCAATGCGCTCGGTCATAATGGGCCAATTTATGAGAACCCCAAAAATCTTCCAGGCGTCTTCCTGCCCAAGTGCTGCTTGTCACACTGCCGACAGCGGCGCACGCTCGAAAACGACTTACGCACTTTTGGCTTCCCTAAGGATGCGGCTTTGATGCGCAAGTGGTGCGCAAACTTGCGAATGAAACCGCGCTCCGTTCATGCACGCATTTGCATGACACACTTCCCGCCCGAGGCGATGGGCAATAAGAAACTGCGCGCAAACGCGGTACCGACGCTGAATTTAGGACACAACGAGCCGCTCGAATATGACAATAAGCTACTTATTGCGTCTGCGCCGGCCAGCGTGAAAGCGAGAAATGTGAGTAGACGTGATCCGGTAATAATTGTCGAGATTTATATTTATATATTGTTTGTACTTTTCCAGCAATTGAAGGAGAAGGAAGCGATGCCTTCCGATGTCAGCGACGCTGAGCAGGATGCCGACGAGAATGAAGACAAGGATGATGATGAAGATGACGATGACTATCGCGTCGACGAAGAGGAGGAGGAGGAAGAGGAGGAGGATGATTTATACGCTTCTGCCGATGTCGTCAACAGCGACGAAGAGGATGAGGAGTCTGTTGAAGAGCCGAGCATTAGTGCCGCTTCTGGTGACGAAGATGAAATGTACAGCAATGTTAGAGCGCGCAGAAAAGCCAAATTAAATGACGACTCTGATGAGGACGATGAAGATGATGATGACGAAGAGGAAGAGGAAGAGGAGGATGTAGACGACGAGGATGAGGAAGAGGTTGAGGATGCTGCAAATGTCTATGGCAACGAAAACGATGATGACGAGTCGGTTGAATATGACGAGAGCGTTGCCGCGGATGTGTACAACGATGATGACGATGTACAGGATAGCGAAAGTGATAGCGAGGACAACGAAGAAGACAATAACGATGAGAGCAAAGGCGCTGAAGGCGACGACGATGATGTCGAAATGCTCATCGATGATGATGACGACAAAAGCAGTTACAATGCATGTGATCCACTCGATTTTGTTGAATGCGTTAATGAAAGTGGCAGTGCACTGAAGCGGGGCACCTCAGCTGCATTGTCAAAACGCAGTAGCAGCGCGCATCTGACCAACAAAAACGCAAGTAAGAGACCTATATCCCTTACACCCACTCAATTAGGCGATGACTCGAATACGAACTACAGCAATGCGGATGAAACGACACGCTTCACCGCAAACACTTCCGCTTCAGCGACTACAAGCGCTTCTATGTCTACAGCACATCGTTGCGGTGCTGGCAAGATAAGTCGTTCGGTTTTTCGGCTATGTTGCCTCAAACATCGTAGGAAGAAGAAAGCACCACCAGATCCGCCACCTGACATGAAAAGTACGCGCACAAGCAACAAAGCGCCAGCAGCGCCTCAGATGATGCAGAAGGAGAGGACGAGTAGAGCGCGCACCGGCATATGGCAGCGTCCGGGCACTTATTGCGCTGTGCGCCGCTGTGGACGCATAGCAGGCGCATCTCTATATCGATTTCCGCCTATCAACAGTCGTTTTTGTCGCGAATGGTGCACGCGTTTGGGAGCGAAAATGTCACAAGCTCCACGCCTGCGTATATGCCAGCAACACTTTGCCTACAGCCTAGTGGATAGGCGGCGCAGGCGCTTGCGTTTTGGCGCTATACCGACGCGCAATTTGTATAACACAACAGGTGATGAAAAAATCCTTGGCACGTTACACGCAACGAAACTGAAAGCAGTTGCTGAGGCTCCCAGCCCAGCTGCAGCTGACACAAGTCAAACGCTCTCAGCGCAACTTAACGCCTACAACCGCTGCTGCGTGCCGCAATGCGGCAAATCTCATCAAGTAGACGGCGTAACGCTGTTTCGTTTTCCTAAATTACGTTCGCTCTATCTCCAATGGACCTCTAATTTGCGGCTGGTGCCCACTTCGCGCTTGGTGCAAGTCTACAAGGTCTGCAGCGAGCACTTCGAGCCCAGTTGCTTGAGTTACCAGCGCAACGATCGCGCTTCACTTAAGTATGGCTCCGTGCCGACGCTTAAATTGGGTTACGAGGATCATCTGAAACCCGATACTGATAATTCGCTCTTGCCGCAAAAGCGTCGCAAGGTTGGCAGGCGCAAGGGCAATGTACAGAAAGGTGTCAACGAGTGCGCCGTACATGACTGCAGAGTGGCGCAATTTCTGCAAATGCAACTCTTCTCACTGCCCGATGTGCAGAAACTGCAAGAACGCTGGTGCAACTACTTCAAATTAACACTAAGCAACACAACCGGCGGCGACGCGTCTGAGTTCTTTGAAAATGTGCGCCTTTGCGCGTTGCACTACATGGAGGGCTATCAAATGGCTACACCTGATGACGGCGCCCGCAAAGGCAACTCGGCTGCGTTGGAGGAGCTGGAGGCAAATTATGTGCGCATCACCAACTCAACGCGCATCCAAGTGCTGAAATGTTGCGTACCCAACTGTTCGACGAAATTCACTGACAACGTACGGCTCACGGCGTTTCCCAGCGGAGAGGAATTGCGCGCCAAGTGGCAGCACAACACACAGGTCTCGTTTAGTTCATCGCACCGCTACTTGTATAAGGTATGCGCGCTGCATTTTGAGGAGCGTTGCTTTGCCAAGAAACGCCTATTTATGTGGGCCATCCCAACGCTGCGTCTACCGCAGGCGCCAAGTCACCATGCGACATATAAGCTCTTTGAAAACCCCAGCTTGGACGTTGTAGGCACCAGTCATTGCTGCGTTGAGGGTTGCAACTCGAATGAAAGGAAACAGGAGCCAGCAGCTGATAATGATGGAAAAGCAGTAGCCGCAACCACGCGTTTGTGGCACTTCCCACAAGATAGTGCGCTGCGCCAGAAATGGTGTCATAATTTAGGACTCAGCGCCCAAATTGAAAAAATCAGCCACACAAGTCGTCGCTATCGCATTTGCAGCCGTCACTTCGAGTCGTACTGCATTGGCAAAGCGCTGCGCAGCTGGGCGGTGCCGACACTGCATTTACCCAAACCTAGCAAGCAAACCAAAACCGCCAAGCGTTCCACCTATATATACCAAAACCCCGACAGCGCCGCGCTCTTCTACAACTGCTGCATTAAGACGTGCCGCCAGGAGCGCGATGTGGATGCAGGCATACGGCTATACGCCTTCCCCAAAAAAGACAACATGCTGCAAAAGTGGGCGCATAATATACGCATGCCCGCTGTAAAATGTCGTCATGCGCGCATCTGTACGCTCCACTTCGAGGCGCAATGTTTGCGTCCACAAATGCAACCCTGGGCGCTACCTACCATCGCTTTGGGACACGACGAAGCCGATATCTTCCGCAATCCGAAAGTGAAGCTAATGGTAACGAATGAACGTTGCTGCCTGCCGCATTGCAACAAACGTCGTAGCCGCGACAATGTACGTCTCTTCACTTTCCCACACGATGAAAAGGTGCTGGCCAAATGGTGGCCCAACTTGGCGATTGGCGAGCAGGATGTGAAGCGGAGGCATATATGCGACTCGCATTTTGAGCCGCGCTGCATAGGTTTGAACCGACTGAAGCGTTGGGCCATACCCACGCTCAATTTAGGACATAATAACAAGCCGATAGAGAATCCAACACCCGCTGAAGTGCTGGCATTTGAAAATGCCGCAGCACCGCGGCGCTCACAAACGCCTTCGAAGATTGCGCGTCCAAAGGTGGCGCAATCAACGCCGCTTTCGGGCATTACTGAGAAGTGTTCTTTAGCCGGCTGCGAGCGTGATGCTGACATTAGCACGCTCTATCGCTTCCCCAAGCCGGATTGGCTGCGTCAGAAGTGGCGCGATAACACGCGCCTAAGCGAGGAGGCGGCCAAGCAGGCAAAAGTGTGTGCGCGCCACTTTGAGCCACACGTAATGGGCAATCACAAGCCGCGTCCATGGGCCTTGCCAACCCTAGAGCTGGGCGTTGACGAACACGGCGTGCCATTGCCGGCTGTGCATGCGAATCCAAAGCAGCTGGCGCGTTTTCATCCCGAGGAGCACGTGTGGGGTGAGCTGCGATATGTGCGCGCCAATCACTGTTCCATAATCTCGTGCATGAAATCAAAATCGGATGTTGTGACGCTATTCAACTACCCCACCAAGCGTGAAATGTTACAGAAGTGGGCCGAAAATTGCCGCCACTACCCATACCAGGCCAAACGCTATCGATTCCAGCTATGCGGCGATCACTTTACTGCCGATTGCTTCAAGCGTGAGGGCACACGCTTGCGTAAGGGTGCCGTACCTACGCTGAATTTGGGACACGACGATCCGCAGATACACCAGAGCGTATTTGAAACCACCGGCTCGCCGGAAAGTGAAAATAAAATGACAAAGCGTTGCTGGGTGCCGCACTGCGGACGCACGCTGGAAAAAGATGGCGTGCGCCTCTACAAGTTTCCCTCCAACGAACGCGCAGAGATTTTAGAAAAGTGGTGTCACAATTTGCGCATGAACGTTGCCGATTGTCGTCACGCACTCATCTGCAACATGCACTTTGAGCCACGCTGCGTGGGCCGCGACCGCTTATTGCTACGCGCCCTCCCAACAATGCTGCTGGGTCATAACGACGCCGACATCTTTGAGAATCCAGAGTCATTTGAGCGCCCGGAAAAATTGATAAGCTGCTGCGTGCCCGGCTGCACTAATACCAAGCAAACCGAGGGCGTGCAGCTGAGCGCTTTCCCGAAAATTCGTAGCCAATTCGAGAAGTGGGCGCACAATTTGCGGCTGCCTATCACCTCAACCGTCTGGCACACCTACAAAGTTTGCAGTGAACACTTTGAGAGCTACTGCTATGAACATGGCCGTATAAAGGTGGGCGCAATGCCGACGCTAAAGCTGGGACATGATGACACAGAGGACTTGTATACTGTGAGCGAGGAGGCGATGAGTCATCCACTTAAACGCAAACGTTGGCCGCCCAAAACTGAGCCGTTGAAGGCGCCAATTGAGGTTTGCTGTTATCCGGGCTGCAAGGAGATGGAATTGCGTTTGACGAGCCAGCTTTTCGAGTTTCCTAAATTGTATGCGATCAGGCGTAAATGGTTGGAGAGTATTGGGCTTGGTGAAGAGGCTGAAGCTGAAGAAAAGGATGATGAGGAGGGGGAGGGGGAGGAAGCAGACGATGCAGAGTTGCCCACGAAAGCCCCACGCAAAATATGTCCAATGCATTTCAGGCTGCTCTACATGGAACACGAGCCTATGTTGAAGTCACTGCAGGCTGAAAACCAACCGCAAATTAAGCGTTGCTTGCAAAAGATCGCGGAAACCTTTGCAACCGTCTGCGATCTATCTTGTGTACGCCGCATCAGCTGCGCCGTGCCAGGCTGCAATTCAAATTATCTCACCACCGAGTCCATAAGATTCTTCAAATTCCCCGATAACCCAGAATTGCGTGCCAAGTGGTGTCATAACACCCAGGTGGTGATCGATCCGGATCGCTTGTATTGCTACAAAATATGTGAACTGCATTTTGATGATGCTTGCGCACCGAAACCACCTAAAAAAATGCAACGTTTGAAAATGTGGGCAGTTCCAACACTCAATCTACCGCCGCGCGATGAGAGCATGCCCGAAATATATCCACTACCAGCACCTGAATCGAGGCGCTCTGCATTGCTTTTGCAGTCAGCAGTCAACAAATGTTGTATACCCAGCTGCGTGCATGCCAAAGCGCCTGAGGAGCGTGAGGATGCGACTGAGAGCGATGTACAATTCTTCAATTTCCCCAATCATGCCGAATTGCTCTACAAATGGGTGTTCAATACGCAGATAAACATGGTGTCGGCGACGCATGCGCGCATATGTTCGTTGCACTTTGAAAAGCATTGCATTAACAAGCGTTTGCGTATGTATGCGGTGCCTACACTACTGCTGGGTCATAACAAAACCGATATCTATCAGAATCCGTCGGACAAGAGAGTGGCAGCAGAGTTAGAGAGCAGCAAGCAGGAAGCGGAGGAGAAGGCAGTGAAGGTGGACGTAAAGAAGAACGCAAAGGAAGAAGACAAGGAGGAAGCAAAGGAAGATATAGAAGAGCTTGTAAAGAAAGACACAAAGGAGAACGCAGAGGAAGAAGCAAAGGAGGAAGTGGTTAAAAAGGCCGAGTCAACTAAAGTTAAAACTGACGCCTCGAAAGGGGGAAATGAGGTACGCCAAGGGCGCAAAACTCCGGTAACTAAGAAAATCGAGGAGAAGCAACAACCTGCATTGACAGAAGAAAGGGAAGAGCAGACAAACACCAGTCAAAAATTAGATGCGCCCATACAATCTGCAACGCCAAAACCATATCATAAACCATTCATCATCAACATCAAGCAGGAACCCGACGCAGATATCGATAGTCAAATGAAGCAAGGGCTGCTGGATATGTTCAATAGCTTTGGTGATACAGGCGATCAAGATGACGACGCTGATGACACCGGCGAACAAGCAGCTGAGTCGACGCCTGTAGAACGCGACAGCGCGCGTCATTGTCGCATACGCGGTTGCACCAGCCATGTGCGTCAGCCCGGCACCATTCTATTCAAATTTCCCTGCGATCTAGATCAGTTCAGCAAATGGCTGCATAATACCCAACTTGAAGCAGATTATACGCGTCGCTGGCGTTATCGCGTCTGCCAGCGTCATTTCGAACCATTTTGCACGAAATTCCGCAGGCTACCGCCCGGCTCAATGCCAACTCTGAATTTGGGCCCTACACGCCCGGCCCATGTTTACGAAAACGAGTTCGATATGAACTCGTTAAAGAAGTGGAAAACTAGACCACAACCTGAAGCTGATACTGCCCCCAGCATTAGCATCAGCGAATTGAATGATGAAGGCGAAACTAGTAGCTCATTCGCCGCCGCCGCCGCCGCCACCGGTGCTATAGTAACGCAGCATGAAGATTCTGATTTTGACGCGCAGCTTCAAGACGACTACCAAGATTATGCGGACTCCACGCCAATAGACCGCGACACTTCACGACATTGCCGCATACCCGATTGCAACAGTCACGCCAAAGATCCCGACGTTACGCTCTTCAAGTTTCCGCTGTCCGAATACCTATTTCGCAAATGGCTGCACAACACCCAACTTAAGGTCGACTATACACGTCGTTGGCGTTATCGCATTTGCCAGCGCCACTTCGATCCGATTTGCATGAAATTCCGCAAGTTGCCGCCCGGCACCATGCCAACGCTGAATTTGGGTCCTACGCGGCCGGCACGCATTTACGAAAATAGTTTTGATATAAATCACTTGAAGAAGTTTAAAACTAAATTGCCTACCGCAAGAACAACGTCAACTATTGCGACAATGAGTAATGCGCTGGCAAGCCAGGAATACAACGATGAAGCAGAAACGAGCAGCTCTTACGCAGCCGCTAATGACACTCAGCAATTGTTGTCTTACTCAGGCGCAGAAGTTGTATCAAATACAAGCGGCGCACAGCTGTCTTTGCTAGCTTGCACCATACGCAACTGCCCTAGCAGATATCATGACCTGCACGAGGGCATACATCTGCACAAGTTGCCCACGCATGCTACGTTGCGCGAGAAATGGGTCTATAATTGTCGATTCAGTGAGGAAACCCTCACCACAGTTGCTTCACGTATACGCATTTGTACGCTGCATTTTTCACCAAATTGTTTCTATGGAATTAAGCGCCAATTGAAATTTGGCTCAGTGCCCACGCTGCGTTTGGGTCACTCAGATACAAATATCTACTCGGATGGCTTTAGTAATGCAACTGACGCACAGGTTGATGCGCCGCGTTTGCAGCAGTCACGGCTGGTTACTGAAACGCAGCAAGATATTTGCTGCCTCATAAATTGCAAGTACAGCAGGCGCGAGTATACGCGTCATTTTTCTTTTCCAACCGAAAAGGAAATGCTCGACAAATGGCTGGCTGCGCTGGGTATGGAATTCAATAGTTCACGTCCAGACGATTACAAAATCTGCGAATGGCATTTCAAGGCGTCCGATTTTGATGGTGAAGTTCTACAAGCGGATGCTGTGCCGACGCGCAATTTGAAAATTGATGAATCCAATCAATCGGATGATGATGCTGACAGTGACGATGACGAGAATGAGTTGGAATGGAATGCGACTGAGGAGCCGCTGGATGAACGGTGAGTGATGTGATAGTTTTAGCTTGCAGTTAAGCTGTTTAATTCCTTCATACTGGGTGAGATTTTATTGTGGAACCAAGCTGGGTTATGTAAGATTTCATTCGGTTAGCGTGTGTCTGCAATTCTCAACAGCTTTTTGGAGTTTTAAATATCTATGGTACTCCAAGTTTAGCCCAATTAATGGTGGCTTTCTGAATCATCGTAGTCCGATTTTTCGTGAAATTTAAGAAAATGCTATCGCTGAATTCGAATAGCTACGAACATTGCATATTCCTTGAATGAATACGTTCTTAGCAATTCAGATTCAGTGATCGTACTTTCGTAGGTTTCACAAAATTCGGACTACGATCGAAGCAGTGATGGCTCCGAAGAAATTGTTAAGCCTTGCCCTGAGTTCGGATTCAAAGGCGAGAGTCAATTTTAAGAAAAAAATAACAGAATTTATATATATATCGTTATAGTTATAGTTATTTTTATTGATACATTTATCGATATCTAAATTATCGGTATCTCAATCGATGTATTCGATTGTCGACATTATTATAGATATTACTACTATTATTGTTTGTGTTTCCGATATTTTTTTATGCTATAGTTGTCGTTATCGCTTTGTAGTCGATATTTTTGTTTATCGGTATAGCTTGGTTGTCGTCACTATTATTTTGGATACTGACATCAATATAGTTTTGTCGTCGATATATTTATCTTTACCGACATTTTTATGGTTACCATCGTCATTATCGATATTAACGCCTTTTTTTAATAATTGTCGATTTTTTATAGGTATCACTACTTTTATTGATTTCGTGACCGATATCGATAAAGTTTTGTTATAATTATTCCTGCTGTTATTGATTTTGTTATCGATATTATTTTTGCTGTAAAAGTTTATATTTTTATATCGTTGTAGTTTATTGTCATCGCTATTGTAATGGGTATTGAAATCGATACAGTTTTGCTGTCGATATCGTTATCGCTATCGATATTTCGTGGTTATCAGTATTATCGATATCACCTTTTTGCAATAATTGCCGACTTTGTTATATATATAAATAATTTCGCTATCGATACTATTTATAATACAGTTATCGTTATCGATATTTTTATGGTTATATCGAATTCAATTTGACTGAAGGGAATTAGGTAATTGGAATATGTACCACTTATGGGTCACAGACGCAAGAAACTTACTAAGGTTGTAGTTCGAACGTATTTTGAGGAGGGTTACCACATGTTTCAAAACGCGAATTTAATTAAATTAATCACAAGTTATATGAAATATTAAAATATGCGTAATAGACGAAAGAGCATTGAGAAATCTTTAGTTTGAATATTTGGAATATTTTTGAGGTGGTTTGAGAGCGTTGCCACCTGTTTGAAATGTTAAATTCAATTTATTAGTAATTATGGGTATCAACCAAAATGAGTTTGAAAAAGCTTTATTTCTGTACTATATTTAGGAGGGTTGCCACGTGTTTAAAAAATCAAATGCAACTTAAATTAAGGCAGTTAGGTAATTGAAATATCTATCACAAAATGGGTGTCAGACGAAAGAGATTTGGAAGCTTTTAGTTAGGAAATACTTTCAAAGATGATTGCCACTTGTTTTAAAAGTCGAATTAAGTTAAACTATACACAACCTATATGAAATATTTAAATATGACTGTCAAACGAAACGTCTTCTTCTTACTTGGCACTACAACCGTCTGTCGGTTTGGGCAGATACCAAAAAACTTCGCCAATTGCCTCTCTTCTTTGCGGATTTGCTCCAGTTGTTCATCCCGAGTGCAGACAGGTCCTTCTGCAATTGGTCCTTTCATTGTGTTCGTGGGCGCCCTTGCTTACGTTGTCCACCCATGGGTGCTGAGTCGAAGGATCTTTTCACCGGAGCGTCGTCACCCATGCGTACAACATGTCCAAGCCAGCGCAATCGTTGAATTTTTATGCGCTTAACTATGTCCATTTCGTTAAAAAGCTCGTACATTTCGTCATTCCATCTTCTTCGGTGCTCGTCGCGCACGCGAACAGGGCCGTAGATTTTGCGTAGAATAGTTCTCTCCAAAACACCCAAAGCCTTCTCATCTTTCTTCGACATCGTCGACGTTTCTGCGCCATATAAAAGAATGGACATGATGAGAGATTTGTGGAGCGGAATTTTTGTTCGTCGAGAGAGGGCCCTGCTTTTCAATTGCCTACCGAGCCCAAAGTAGCACTTGTTGGCAAGTGTTAAACGAAACAGTTATAAGTAATCTTTAGTTTGAAGATGTTGAATATTTGGGATGTGTTTGAAGAGGGTTGCCACCCGCTTAAACAGTTAAATTCAAATTATTTAATACGTTAAATGAATTATTAAAAGATGGGTATAAATCGAGATAAGTTTGCAAATGCTTTATTTGTGAGCTTTATTTAGGAGGGTTGCCAAGTGTTTAAAAAATAAAATTCAATTTAATGCATCAGTTAATTGTAATAAGTATCATAATTTCAAACGAAAGAGATTCAAGAAGATTTTAGTTTAAAAATACTTTTGAAGGGGGTTGCCAGCGGATTGAAAAGCCGAATTTTGTTAATGTGTACACAAGTAACACAAAATATTAAAATATGATTATTGAACTAATAAGTTTTAAGAAAAAATTAGTTTGAAAATATCTTTGATTAGGATTGCAACTTTTTCGAAAACTCATAACTATCTAACTGTGTATACATATATGTCATCGACATTTTTATTATAATTGTAATACATTTCGATCAAATATCAGTTTTCTTTATCAGTACATATCGATACTCTTATCGCCGTAATCGATCATTTTTTTTTATAACTGAATGGTCGCTGCGAATAACGTTGTAAGCGATATGAATGTTCGCCTCAAAAACCCTTGTAAGCGACAATTTGCTCATAGCTAGTTTCTTTAACTTAAAAGATATAAATGTGTACATTTCATTTTTGAAAGGCAACTTTCTTGATGACTGCTATGCCAAAAGAGTAGAAAATCAAATTAAATTACCGTATATGCGTCATTAAACTAGTTTTTTTCCATCTTTGCGAATTTATAATTTTGCCACTTTCAATGTTATTTTAGGCGACCATTCAATTGTCGACATCGTTATACATATACTTGCATATGTATGTATGTATGCACATAATTTGTCGTTATCATTTTTGTAATCTAAGTCGCCTTTCAGACGGGTCAAGTCTTGCTTTCAAGTATGCTCGTTCGTAGGCGAAGGAGGTGAGAAGAGAGCGGAAGAGTACAGATACCTCCGTACCGTCAAGTCGTCAAGTTTTCCTGTCTCTTTTGATCTTTTCGTTGCTTCCCGTTTAAAGTACGAAGAACTTGAATTCAATAAAGTTGACACGTGTGAAAGCAAGGACTTGACGTGTCTGAAAGGCGACTAAATAATATATTCTTATTATCGATAAACTTATCGATATTTTTGTGGTTATTACTAAAGCTGAAATTAGCCAAGAACGTAAACCCAGCTTTACGTAAACCCGAGTCAGCTGACACGATCTATCTTACCAGAGCGCCATGTAAATGAAAACTCAACAACGCAGAATTTTTCTGTAGTTGTAGCCCGTAGCGCAGAAAT
>JAPVRG010183735.1:0-19162 GCA_029783565.1 Rhagoletis cerasi | reverse complement strand
AATATCATGGCTTGATCATGGCTTCGCAGCTCTAATTCCGAATGTCATATTTAACTGGCTCAATGTATCTTTTAATTTTGGTGGATTTGTCGGTACGAATGGGTGTGAGCATACTGGTGGAATTGGTCTTGTTTGTATTAACGGTTATTTTGGCCATGCTCGATTCATCAAGCTGGCCTGGAAGTTTCTTTTGGATAATAACTGTGGCGCTCTTGAATAGCGCTGGAGCTGTTTATCAAAATACAATTTACGGAATGGCCGCAACATTTCCGTTTAGATATACTGGCGCTGTTATATGTGGACTCTTTGTTTCTTTAATAAGTATTGCGGCAATTATATATTTTCTACAATAAGAACAGCGGCAGTTTATTATTTCATAACTGCAATTGTCATGTTGCTATTTTGCTTCGATACATTTTTCGCGATGCCACTAAACAAATTCTTTATATACAACCAACTTTCAAGGAAAAAGGGTGACGATGAAACTATGAAAAGCTCTGAAATACCGTATTGGATTATCTTCAAAACAGCATCAATACAATTGTACAACGTGTTTATAATTTTCTTCGTAACATTATCTGTTTTTCCCGCTGTAAATTCTGATATAAAAGCCTCGTCTCCCGACTTTTTCATAAAAGATCCTATCATGTTCATTCAATACACGCTTTTTAACCTTCAATCTGTTCGCAATGTTTGGAAGTTTGACATCGTATTGGATTCAATGGCCCGGACCCAAATATTTGATCATTCCAGTTACTTTACGATTAATCTTTAACCCATATTCCTGTTTTGTAATTATTTACCACTAAATGTTGAAAGAAGACTACCCGTTCGGGTTATTATAGTGCTTTAGCTATGATGTATGCACCTCAGACTGTTGAGCAAAAATATCAAGTCAAAGTTGAAGAATGTTTGCCGGAGCAATGCTTATAACTGGAATTTTCACCGGTAATTTGTTTTCATTTCTGGGTCCTTTCTTGATTTAATATTGAAATTTAATATCGAGTATACATACCTACTTTGCGAAAAATTCGAGTCTAGTTTATATTTAGGTGTTTTTATTGAATCGTGCAGAACAAAATCTAAAGCGAGTTATTTACCTCATATTCTACAATTTGTTGGGACTGTAATTAAACAAGAACTACATTAGTACAATTAGCATTTTCAATAAACTTCCAGTCTTGTAAAATTTTCAGGAATTTGAAAGTTTGTTCTTTGAACTATTGAATCGTGAATCCAATCCAAATTTGTAGTCATCCTTCCTCTCTCTGACCACTCTACAGATCCATGGGAACCCATTTGAAAATGGCATTGAAAGTATGAATTTTTTAAGGGGATATAACATTCTTTGGGCAAATGAAAATTTAAGGTGACGTTGTTCGTGCGAGGACCTGCAGCCTCCGGCCCAGCAACACGTTTAGAATTCTCCTTTCTGTTATACCACAGAAGAGGGGGACGGTACACATTTCTTGTGCAAAAGAATATTCAGGTGGCGTTGTCCGATCGAACGCCACGAACCCGCTCAGGATCATAACCCTTAATCTGAACAAATCACTCCGAAATTTACAAAGGGGAATATTTCAAACCGAATTTATTAATAAACTAGTGCCCGGAAATTTGAAAGTTTTTTTTTAAACAGTTTAGACCCTTGACTACAAGTATAACTAAACAGTACTCGATATAAATCCATTAGCACAGATCCCACTGTTTGAGATTTCTTCTGAATGGGCATTCCAGAGTAGATTAAATTTGTATGCAGACCAACGACAAATAAGTTCTAATTAGATAGATATAAGTAGCCATTAGCTATATACAATAAGAATTAGTGATCATTAATTAATTTCGTGGCCGTGGCCATAGCTAATCTAAATTTTTTTTTCAAAAATACGCGCAACTATTAAAACACAAAATAATCAAAAAAGTAAAATACTATTAAAATAATAATGCTTACCTTATACAATATTTTTGGGTGAAATCCAAATACTTGAAACGATTAACACGATATTTAAATAATTTTATTTAAACAGCACAAGGCGCCATCTTACGCTTAATTTACTCGAAATGCAACTTTGCTTCACGTGAGCTGTCAAAAATTGATCAAGCGAGAAAGCGAAGTAGACATATCACCCCCTCGCTTTAGTTGCGAGAAAAAGAAAGATGTCGGTACTGCCTCTCACGTGCTTAACCACTTTGAGCGCCCTTTATTAGTATTTGCATGTGAATATGTACTCAATTCCCCTCCCCTATGTTACTCCTAACAAATTGGGTGTTGGTTTCGATAACTAAAATCAACATAAATTCAAGCAAATTTGTAAATTTTGAAACTCACATTCATTTTTAAAAGCAGAAACGTTAACATTGCGACTGTCATTATTCACGTTTTATTGATATTCGTTGAGAAATATAATTTCAGCGGTCACGCGCAGTTAGAAGGGAAAATTTTAGTTCATATACAAACATACGCACAAACCAATGAATTCCGTTTGAAGCGCGTGTGACGTTTTCTCCTGCACAGCGCACTCTTACCCCACCCCAGTGCTGATTCCATTTGTGCTGGTCATATGACCAATTTTTTAATCATCCGCATGTAGCAGCTATATTTACTATAAAATAGCGATAACATGAGTGTGAAGAGTGTGGCCACATGGTTTTTCTGTTTGTTGAGTGTGACAGCTGGTGTATATTGCGAAAACAACGCTACTCAGCAAGCTGAGCAACGTTGGAGTTTGACGTTCAGTGAAGCAATTGAAATCACTCACAGTGTTGCCAGCGACCGAACCGACCAGTTCTTGTTTGAACTCCTACGCTCTAGCAGCAAGCTACCAGTCAAGACCCAAGAAAGGCCTAAAACTAACCTCAAGTTAGTCAAGTGAGTGTTTTAAATGTGCGATTTGTGAGCAAAGTTAGGTAAAAAATACACTACGGTCTGATTTGTGTGTTGAAGTCGTAGAAAAAAGTGAAGGGGTTAATGATTGCTGAATTTGATTAGTGCTGTTTGCTGAAAAGTACTTTGTGTGATCAAAGTAGGCGATAGTGGACTCACTTTCATCATCGAGAGGGGAAATTAGAAAGAATACGCAAGAAAGGAGAATGCAAAATTGCCACGACATTTATTGAAAGCAAGGCAAAGAAAGTGGCAAAAAAGAGCGCAGTTTCGCTGAGAAGCAAATGCTCGATGCGATTGTACAAAAAAAAGTCGGTACCGACAAATTTGTTTGGCGTACCGATGCAATAACTAGTTAAAACTTGTTAATTGGCATTTTTTACGGAATACATTTTGGCGAATCGCATTTACTTCGAAGCTGACATCGAATTTTGCTATTTACATCGTGCCTGTGAAGTCTGTTATTTGTCTACGGAAGTGAAGGAGGGGGATAGCAGTCGGAGACAAATTTTTATCCTTGACAAATTGGCAAGTGTATAATTCGATGAGTAAAATACATCGTTGCACAAAGAAAAGCAACAAAGTAACTAGAAAGTACGAAAAGTACTACTCTACACACGAATACGACGCTAACGACAGAAGGTGACGACAACGTTGCCGACGTTAATGACGTGCAGTGTTGCCGGTTTGGTCCAATTGGACCAAATCTGGTAGTTTCGTTTTTTAAAATATCGCTTTGGTAGGTTGGTTGGTTTGTTGTGATTTTCGAGGAGTTTTGGTAGGAAGCAGCTAATTTATTAATTTTTTTTAATCTTACACAATCCTTTTATAAATACTTCAAGTATATCCATTTTTGGAAGTTCCGCATTTTTTAGAATCTTTAAAGAAAATAATTTGAAGCGGTTGACACGAACTCGTAAAGGTATTTCCGTACTATTTCTTAGAGAAAATTCTAAAAAAAATTCTTCACATCACAGCGATTTTCTTCCGAAATTTCGTATAAGAATCGAAGTGTACTCAGTACATTTCATCTTAGAAAATTCTAAAAAAAACCGGAAATGAGATAATGCTTTCTTTACGAATTCTTTGGGATTTCTCTGCTATTCAGAATGCTCTGAAAACATGGTTTGCAAGGGAATTGAGTTTCATTTTTTTTACCGACTTCCAAAATGGAAAAGGTTATCAATTCGTATGAATATTTATTTATTTATATTAGCGGGTATCTTTGGACAACGTTGACCGTTTTCGATAATTTTTTATCGGAAAGGTTGTACCTCAAGGGTGGTCCCATACTAATTTGGTTCAGTTTCGATCTTTGGATCATGAAGAAATTTCCGCTTCACCTAAATTTTTATATGAGAACTTAAGTTGGGTGTTTTTTTTTGCTTAAAATTTACTTGTTTGTAATAAGGTGAATTTTGGTAGGAAAAAAACTTACTATGTGGCAACACTGATGACGTGACAAAATCAAAAACGAGACGTAACGAAGCGAAACAATTGAAGAGAGAACGGCAAAAACAGTAGTCGACAAGCAGCAGTCATAGTGAAGAGCTCTGAAATTTAAAAGTGCTATCAAGTAAAATCGCAAGATAAATTAAAAATTCCTTATTTAATTACAAGAGATATTTAAAAAAAGACAAAATTATATTTAAGAAAAAAATTGACGTACGATTTCGCAAATATAGTTCAGTAAAATTTCCCTTCAACACACATACAGAAACCGATCTGAATTGAATATAAAGAAATAGAAATATTCTAACAGACGAGTGCACACTTAAGCAGCAAGCCCTAACGTAAAAATCAAATAAATTTTCTTTTTCGTAGAAATAATTATAAAACACCCCGCACTCACACAATAAAACAGAATCATGTCTGATGCATCGAGCGATAACCCAATCTACGGACCCTTCTTCGGAGTCATGGGAGCAGCCTCAGCCATCATTTTCAGTGGTAAGTAACTTGGTTAAAATCTGATACTTGTACATACAATTGTAAATGGCGACAGTAAAACGCATTCGGGAAGACGGCAAATGAATTAGCTAAAAGAATTAAGGGGGCGCAAATACACTGGCTTTTTGACAGTCACTACTTAAAGCAGGCATTCAGTCAGTTGGGCAATAATGCATTTCGTCCACGTTTTACATTTTTGGGTGGGTGACAGTGCCCGTGGTATATTATAAAGGGCATCCCGAAGCAGTAGGTAGCATGCAAAAGAAAAAAGCAATACGCCCACAAAAAAGAAAGGCTTCGAACAAAAGGGAACTCTGGTAAACAATATCTGTATCTAAATTTGCACCAGAAGTATTTTTCCTATTATAATCACGCAACTATAAGAAAAAATCGAAAATTTTGGCACATGAATGAAGAAAGGCAAAAGAAAAAGAACATGTGAAATGCTTAGGCACGAACATACATATTTATGTACATATGTACGTACGTACATATGTAAATAGTCATCCAATGACAAGGTAGTCGGGTGGAAGGATGCAAAATTGGCACATACACTCATAAGTATGTGATAAAAGATGAAGTAGGGTAACCGTATGATGAAAGCAGAAAAATGCGATGGGTTAGGGCGAAACGATAGGGTTTGCTTGTTAATGGTTGTTTTTGACATTGTTGATGAAAATTTATAAAATGAATTTTCGGATCTCATCCTTATTGACCTTTACGAAAAGGGATATACCTACAAGATTTTGCGCTGTGGCATGAGCTTAAAATTTCAATATATTGGTAGCGTAGTGTATTAATATACATGTTTCTAGTCATACGCGTGTTAGAGATAATAATCATCAATGTCCATATGCATTCGAAAATGTTTACCATGATTTAGGGTAACAAACTCGCGTAAAACTTAATAGTAAAAAAAAAATAGTTAAGTAGTAATAAACTAATGGACAAGAAAAAAACTACTTATAAAAATCATATGCACTCCCAATGCATTCCATTAAATAGCGTTGGGTTCAGAAAAGCGCTCACTAAATGGTTATCAGACCCCGCTCTCGCGTAAGCTGAAAAGAGAAAGATTATTTGATGAAAATTTCAAAGAAAACGACAAGCAAGAGAGTAAGAAAGAGCAATAGAGCAATCTTTTTCGGGATATAATGAGTCAACACGACAAGCACCAAGTGAAGCTCAACTAACCAAGAAATTAAATGTATGGCAAACCAGTTGGAAATGTGCTTGTTGGCTTTTTCAGCGCGATGAGGGGGTGGCGATAATTTTAAGGTTAAACTTGAATAGCGTACGACAAAGTTGTCCACACAAACACGTACAAATTAATGTGATTTTAAAAAGTCATGAGACTGTCTCATGCCTCTGTACCTTGGACGACGTTGCCTTAACATGATTCCTTGAATATAGGGTTTTGCTTAACAGCTTAAACATTTTTATTTTAAAATTGCTTTTAACGCTTGACGATTGATATCCTCTTGATATAATACTCATATGCTCTTATTTGATATCACATGGTAAAGTAATAACTTATTTAATAAGAAAACAAACAAAGCAGAGTAAATTTGCTGGAGGGGTGGCAGATAAGAGAAATATCAGTGAATTTTAAACTTTCCCATTAACGGCATAAACCTTAGTACATAGGTCATATGAGTTCTATATCACCATTAATAAAATTGGCGGATTGTCCTTAATTAATGACTAGTCACTAGCATTGCGCAATCAGACCAACTTGTTCTCATTTCCTTGCAATTATCTTTGCTTGCAAAGAAAATCCACAAATATCACATGGCAGTAATATATTTTAGTTAAGTCAGCTGATAACGATATTTGATAAAGACACTTGTTAGCGTTATTATTTACTATGTTCTCATAAAATTTTCGTCTTTGTACGCTTATTAAAAAGGAAATTCTCTAATAGGTCATTGTTGAGCTTAGTGATTCAGAGATTTTTATAAATTAATAAGATTAAATTAATTCCCTGTTAAGTGGCCATTTTAAAAACGATAAAATGTCAAGAAATTTCTGTACATGCTGATTTTTATATCAAACTTATGGATAGAATCATCACAACTTGCACAATTTAATTTTAGTAAAACATTTTATTTAAAACGAAAATATTAACTTTGATATTGAGTTATCAGACCAGCAACAAATCTCGTCAATGTATAGCGATTTTATATTGCACAGTAGGTTATCCAGTTGTCCAAACGAGTCACATGACTAACTGCCAGCGTAATTTACAATTGTTTTTCACTCTCGTTTATCCTATTCGCTCTGCCGTACTTCGCTTACTGTTGTTCATTTTTGCTTTATCGTGCGAATTCACAGCTATTGAGTCATTCGCTTACACACTAAGACAAAATAACAAAAAATAAAAATCAAAAAATCTAGGGTTATATCAGGATGCATGTACTTATTAATAAATAAATGTATAACCATTTTTGTATATTAAAACTAAATCATTTTATTATAGTGTTGAAATTAAAAAATATGTGTTGTAAATGTATTGAATGTTTTGTTCCTTAATAGTGCAGTGCATCAAAATTATCCTTGCCGCTAGACCATATGGGAATTAAAAAAAACGTATATCTTACTTCAGTGAATTTACAGCTTTACTGCGCTTAAAAGCCTTACGGTAACTATGATGTCTGATTAAAAATTGAAATAAGGGAAACATATTCATTCGTATGGACTAAATCAATTCCACTAATCCAGTTTCTATAAAGAATATATATAGTATATATATATATAAATACCCTGCTCTTTACCATACCATTGACTAGTCAATTTTGCTGCTCATAACTTTGAAAGGCTTCGTTTCTTTGAACTTTTCGCTTGTGTATACAAGCAAATACACATATATGCTCCATATTTCTCGTAACGTTCTTTTACTACATAATATGTGTACATGCACATTGCCGGTTTTGATTTCATTCTTTTAGGAAATTTCTTATCGCTGAAAGCACAGCTGGCCTTTTTCAGGCAAAAATTGAAGATAACTTGCATTTCATTTTCTAGATCTGAGTATTTGATAGTTATTTCAATGAGTGCAATTATATGACTTTGAATTTGGTACTAGATGACACCATTATGCTTCAGAGGCTGTCACGTGACAATAGTTACAAAGAAAAAAACTCGCAACGCCCACCCAAATGTTTGGGTTATATACACCAGCGTGTCTAGACGTTTACGCGTTATTCGCTCATTTTTATATCGCACATCTTCCAATTTGCCAGCTACTTGTGTGTTCATCTTCGTTATTTTTATATTATAGTATTTAGCTGCTCAATGTTTGTGTAGAAGTATGTGGACCATAAAATTACCTACCATCAGACTTTTCGCTCAAAGAAAGTAAAGAATAATTATATGAATTAACGTTGTGGTACATATAGACCAGATAACAATGACCTTTGCACAGCGCTTTGGACAAGTGCTCTATCCGATGCACAATTGTATACGTATACAGTAGGTCAGAGAAAACGTCATCAATTCACATTTAGGAAATAGAATATGCATACATATGTAGGCAAATTTTTCATTCAAAAGAAAATGTGAAAACTACTGAGCTAACACACGATTCATTAATAGTTTTTGCGCAGCATTATTTAATTTATCGCTAGGCATAAATGATCGCTGTACACGTAGTATATATGTATGTGCTCGATTATCTTGTTTATGCCAAAGAGGATGTGTGTTTTCTGATTTCAATGCCAGCGTTCCTTAAAAATATTTGATTCGTATTAAAAATCAGCAAAGCGATTAATTTTTTTCCCCCGGTTATTCATAACTACATGCATGTACATATGTACATGTAAAAATAAATTGCATGTTTCACATTAGTCAGCTTCAATAGAATTAGACGGCCTTTTGTAGTTTTAAGCAAATTTATATAATCGAAAAGTGACCTGGGCACATATACATTAAAACCTCGAATGATGAATTACCAGCTACCACCTGCTTCTAAATTTTCTAAAAGTTTCATGTATGGCAACGTGAATTAATATAAGGTGATAGCAGGAGTACAAAAACAAAAATTTACATTTATTTTGTTTTTGCTTTGGCAGCGTTAACTGTCAAAACCTGTGTGTGGAAATTGAAACAAAACTTTTCAATTTGACATTAGAAGCCGTGAGGCGAAACACATACACAAAATCAGCTGATCTAGTAACACCACCTTATATAAATTCGCCTTGATGTATGGCTTATATTACGTCGCAAATTTGAGAGTTTTTATTCTGTTTTTGTTTTACGCCTGCGTTCATTTCTTCGGCTTAAAGCTCTCTCAATTTACATATTGTTTTGTTATTCCCATATTGATAAGATTAGCGCTCTTGCTTGCAATTTTTATAGCATATTCATTTACTTCTCTGCGCTAATTTCGTTCTTGCGTAGCTCTTTCAGTTCTTTCCTTTTTGCTTTGTTTTTATGTTTGCTGCTTTTAACTATGTACATATATCCCAATATTGGATCTAACAATGCGTTCGTTAGTACAATTAGTACAATTGTATGTCTTTGTGCTCAATTGTGACGTAAAATGTTTTTAAATATTAATTTAAAACAAAAAAAAACAAAAATTTAAATATAAAAATAAAATGGTTTCATTTATGTTTTATTGGCATGGATTTTCGTCTATGCTGTGTGCGCTAGTCTATTTCAAATACACACTCTCAATAAGGCTTTATTTTTTTATAATACATTGAAAACGCCATTATTTAACCACCGTTATTTGTTTCCTATCCATCTGACCCTCATACATTCACTCGGTTAACTTAATAAGCTGTTAATAAGTATAGGTTCAGGGCAAAATGCGGAAATTAGAAAGACTTTTGACAAGCTTCGAAATTAATTGTTATATTTCTCGACTAATTATGAGTTTTGAACCTAATTATGGAAAAAATTTGCTAAAGGAAACCATTTCATCCAAAGGGAAATAATTTCGAAACGGTGCATCCATATATCCGTATCAACTGATATCAAGAGGACAATTTCGAATTCAGCTGCAATTTTTCGTATATTAGCTCATAAAATAAGACTATAAGCCCTCTTAAGTGTATGTGTTTTATCTGTTTGTTATGCTTTTAAATCTTATACACCCTTTAGAAAGCCGGAGTTTCAAAAAAGACCGGGGTCAACCGAACAGCGGTGGACTTAGTGATTGCAGTGGCAATTGTATAATGATATATTGCTTTTTATAGACTGCTTTTTAAGCATTCGAAGAAACTTCGGTTTTAACTACAGTTAGAACTGCTATTCACAATGAAGTTCTATTCTCACAGTGTCGCTTACGATTAAATTACTGTTACGCAAAAGTATAAACAAAGAAATCGATAAAGTTCACTTTGCTTTTTCTTAGTAACGGAACATATTCAAACTGTGATTTTGTAGCACGTTGTTAATAGTCTTTATAACCTATTTGAAAATAAAATTAATAATAATTTTTATGTATATATGTATGTAAAAAAACTTTAACCAAGAGTTCGTTTCTTCCCTAACTGGGATAAGTAGAAGTTCGTGAAAAATAATCGGTTACAATTAAGTTCATGCAGCACAAACAAGTTTTACCTGAAATATAAAAATAACAAAAGTAATATTTTTAAGAGCAATTAGTAAAGTCAATGAGAGCTACTCAATAAAGCTAAGCTTCTGCCGGTCAATCAGTTTTTCGAAGGTCATTCGTCGAATATTTTACGTCGGCCAAAGCCAAGCCGACATACATATGTACATATGTATGTATTTTTTCACTTTCAAATTTGATTGCTTCAGAAACAAATTTTACTTTAGACGTACATACATAAATATATATGTACGTAATATGCAGCTGTGCCGTCATTGAGAACTCCAGTAGGTATACAGATTTAGCAGTGGTAGAGGAACAATGCAAAAACCAGTGACTTGCTGCTACAAGCATGAAAGTTGTAAAATAAGCACATAATTGCGCTTATGAAGTCTCAAGCCATAATTCAATTCACTTTAGTATTGCTTATTGGATGCCTTTGCTGGGCTGTACCTTCATTCAGAACTAGACTCGGTATTTGCATTGTTTCGATATTATCGCTGTGTTGTATGTTTGTTTACGATGATCAATACAATTAATTCTAATTGCTGCATTCTCTCTACACATTTGTATATTTTTCAACTCTATAGCTTTTCCAGCACTATAGTTTTTTAGCTAAAAAAATTAACTTGCTCAAGCCTATGGCTGGTCAAAAAAAGTTTGTTCTATAAATTTATAAAATTCTCGTTAAGTGTGCCATAGAATTGGCAATCTCATATTTTATGTGAATAGGCAGCTATACACTTGACTGATAGATTTTTGCTTTTAATCATCCTCCCTTCAATCGCTTACAATAAGCTTCGGTGCTTTTCCGTCCGCTTTTTGCCAGCTAGAAAAAATTATGCACGTAATTGCTATTATAATATTGTGGCTCGTGTTATAAATTAGCATGGAATCACATGACTGTAGCTACCTACATATGTATATCACATATGTATCTACTCGATTGTCGTTGTCGCTCTTACTCCTAACTTCACCCTGCGGTGGCGTACGTATGTACGTAGCCATCGATGCAGCACTCAAAAATGACGATCGTTCATCTTTTAAGTGAAAGCGTAAACGAACAACGATAGATATTTTTGAGGGGAAAAAAGCAAATCAAGTGGCGTTTCTGACAGTTGTCAATATATTTTGCTAAAAGTCGAGTACCCCTTCGGTGGGGGACGTCCTTCAAGCAACGCTAAATTTTTAGTAGTGTTATTTGAATTTTGCTAAACACATGTGTATGTATATTTTTAAACATGTGTATCTGTTTAAATAATATTCCAACTCCATTTTACGCGTATTTCTGTTCAGCTGCCTGTTATACTTCAAGCTTTAACTGTTTACAGAAGCTCGCTCAACGCTTGGTTCGTTGCAACCTTAATTAATTTGTTGTGTTTTTTACATTTTTGCTATTGACTAACCGGTTATTTCTCATTTTATGTAAGTTCGTATGTACTTATGTATGCATTTCATATGTATATTCGATAAATATGGCCGCGAATTCTTAATTCGTATTTCTGAATTCATTAGTATGCTGTTAAGCAATATTGTGTGACAGAAAAATTACCCAAACGACTTCGATTTCAACCGTCCCATGAGTCTATTTCACATTACATAAATTTTTTTCTGCCTGGTAATTTTCTAGAAGCCTAATCTTATCAAACTCATGACATTCTTATCATCGTTTATAAGGCACAAGTCTCTTTTATATCGTTTTCTTTTGTATTCTACTCGCTTTCTGTTGATTCAAGTGATCTTGCTATTCAAAAGTATCCCCGTAACAGTTAAAATTTGTTATGACAATTAATTTATTTTTCTTCAACGGCTTTTTGCCGTTTGTTAAATGCCTTTTCGGCTATCTCTTTTTTAAAATTCAGAACATCTTATCTGTGTATTCCTCATTTCTTTGGTATGTTCATATGTGTATTTAAAGTAATTGCATTTACGCTTTGGGTGAAGTTTATTTTACGCTTTTTTTCTTTTTCACTTCTGTTTTGTTTTTATGTATCTGTTATCGATTGCGCAAGCTTTTGATTATATTTGTATACTTGTCATGTGACCAATAAGTCCCATAAAGTCTGTGTAAAGTTATTGGGGAAAGGCAGTGAATTTCAGTTTTTTTTTAAGCCTTATAGCCATTTTTATGTAACCCTTAAAAAATTCAATTCAAGTATATTAGTATAGCAGGACGCCTTCGAAAATTTGGATTAAGTAAATACTTGCACGTTTAACATTAACAGTTGAATTTTTAACAGCTTTATTCAAGAAAGTATTCGCAACTTTTCAATCAGGCTTATAATAACACATAAATTTCCTTGAAAAGGATAACATTTTATTCGAAGTGGTTTTGTTTTGTATGAAAATATTTGCAATAGGAGTGAATGTTGTGAGAAATTAGCCTAAAATGGTTTTGAAAAAGTACTTTAAGGAATTTCGTCGCTGAACAGGCATTAAGTAATATGATTTGTACGAGTACCAATGGACACTTTAAGGTATGCAAAATTTAGAAGAATTTCTACATTCGAATTAGATTAGACTTTTTGTAGTATGTATATAATAATCAGCCCTATCACGCCATCCATCGTAGACTGTTTTCCGGAGAAGTTACGAAATTGCTATCATATAATTCGAATAGCTCCGAACGTATATTCGAAATTCGTAGGGTAGCATTCACTGAATCCACTCGAAACGTCAAATTGTGGTTTCGTACAATTTTTCTACGATAGATATTTGCCAGCGGAGAAAATTAAAAAAAAATTACAAATGTATGTTCGGAGCTGTTCGAACTGTATGATAGCAATTTCGTAACTCCTCCGAAAAACAGTCTACGATGGATTGCGTGATAGGACTGAATAGCTCTACTTGGCAATCGCTCCCTTAAGTTGGCGTTTGCCGTACCGGAACACTGATTGTTCGCTTACGGGAGATATAACTTGCTTCTGGATTTATTACTCTATTTGCGTTGTAAGAGTCGCCTAACAATCTGTTTAATAAATGCATATACATGTAATACATTTTTTCAACTCTCTTGTTATGAATTATTTCCAGCTCTGGGAGCCGCCTATGGTACCGCCAAATCAGGAACTGGTATCGCTGCCATGTCAGTGATGCGACCTGAATTGATCATGAAATCCATCATTCCCGTTGTCATGGCTGGTATTATTGCCATTTACGGTTTGGTCGTAGCTGTCCTTATTGCTGGTGATTTGGGCGAGCCCTCAGTTTACTCGCTGTTCAAGTAAGTTATTGTGTGGCCTTACTTGGTCCACTATATTTCACTATTTTCGATATTCAACTTGGTAATTCTAAATTTTTTTGATTATACAGGGGCTTCATTCATTTGGGTGCCGGTTTGTCGGTAGGTTTCTCTGGTTTAGCGGCAGGCTTTGCGATCGGTATTGTTGGTGATGCTGGTGTAAGAGGCACAGCACAGCAGCCGCGTCTCTTCGTCGGTATGATTCTGATTCTCATTTTCGCTGAAGTATTGGGTCTGTACGGTCTTATTGTTGCCATTTACTTGTACACAAAATAAATTAATACAACAATTACAACCAAAACAAATCCAACATCCACATCAACTAAAAAAACAAAATACAAAAATCAACCAACCAACCAAACAATCATTAAAATGCAACAAGCAAAATTCATCAAAGAAATTTGTAATAGTATGAACGCAGCAAGAAACGAGTAAAGGGAAAGCGAGAAAGATCACCACTACAAATAACATTAAAGGCAACTGACAAGAAAATATGTGTGCAGTAGTAGCAGCAGATCTCCCAGAGCCGTATAAATTGATTAAAAAGGAGCCTAGGAAATGGAAGTTCTAAACATGGCTGGTTTAGTATTGAAATATTAATAACGTCTTCGCATAAAAGAAGAGACGAATAGTTGCAAAAGTTAAATATGATTTACATAATGTACAACATTCAACGTGATTCAGGAGGACGTGCGTCGAACCCAACAACTGTTACGTTTATGTGTCTGTCTATATACCACCCAGCTCTATTCTATTTATGATACGTTACTTTGTGATTTTTATTTATTTTCGGAGAGCCAAGACCATTATCCATAACTGCAACAATTCAACATTTCATATTTGTATATACATAAAGTAAGTGTTAAACTGAAAAGAAAATTGAGTCTCTTTTTTCACCGCGAAGAAATGGAAAAAAGTAACAAAGTAACTACGTAAATGTTATAAATATTTCAACACTTAAATCGTTAACGATAACACCGCTACTATTTAATGTCAACGCGTTATAGATTGCTGCCAATTTTTCTAAGTTGCCGTGCTTTTTTTGAAAGTGTTTCTTACTCTACAAAATTCTTTGTCGCGTTTAGCGTTTATATTTGCAACGAGTTTCTGGTTTGTTTATGTTTTTTCTGACATTTCCTTTTGTTTTCTGTATAATTATAAATATAAATATTTTCAACAACGTTTATTGTTGTTGTTTAATGAAAAACTTGCGTATTTAAAGTAGAAAAGTAAACCACAACAACCAAAAGCAGTAACGTTTAAAAAGCAAATGGGGAAGGAATCAACCAACCAACAAACTTATTAAATAAAATGTACATGTAAATTTAAATTTAAAATTAATATTAAAATTAATTAAATTTAAATAAAGCAAGCAAAGAAACAGTATATAGTTAAACAAATATTAAATATTTAGTGAGAAACCACCAACAAAGCAACAACAAAGACAACCATTAAATAAATAAATACAACCAACAGCAACAAAGTGAGAGTACGAACTAAAGAATTGAAGGCGATTGCGATGTGGATACTGGAGACAGTGGAGATTGATCATGACAGAAAGGTGCATTGAACCGCAATTTTTTTCATTTTCTTATTGCTGAACGCAAACTTTACATTCGAATTTCGAAAATTTATCTTTCTGACGAACTTTCCAACTGGGCGCTTGCGCATATCGCACGTGAACAACACACACACACACACCCATACCCACGTCGAAGAGGCAGTTAGCCAACAACTATGCGCCCAAGAAAACGTAACCACTACTTCATGCCTACTTTTAGGCGATACAATTTTTCTTATGATTGCTCTCTGCGCTCTACATATCAGCTTTGCGGCTCGCGTTGATAGCTTTTTGTTGCATTGATTGAAGGGAAAAACACACTGTTGAGAACGAACAACAGCTCAAAAATTAACAGAAGACGAACTTTTACAACAACAGGTAAACATCTCAGAAAAGGAGCACACACATCCTAGCAAAATAAAGGAATGAATGAAACTACATCGATATTCCCAAACCATCTAAACATATGCCAACACATAAAAACACATACACTGTAACTAAGTCCCTATATATGTTTTTATTTTTAATTAATGTTCAATTTGTAAGAACTATTATTAATAATAATATATTTTTTTTGTGATAAGCTTAAAAGGAAGTTGATTATTGAAACATTTGAAATTTTTGAAGCGAAAACCGAAAACTAAACTGATGGTATTTATAAATGTTTAATTATATCTATAAATACTTAATATACATACATACATAGTATAAATATATATATATATATATATAATTAATAATAATTATACATACTATACATATTTAAACAAAATAGAGGTGCAAAAGCGCTGAAGTTGTTCCAAAAACAAATATGTAATTTATAAAACTGCTAAAAGGCGAAAATTTAAATGAATAAGTGTATGTGGAGTAGCGTTTAAATAAACACAAAATTCAAACAGTTGAAATCGGTACGATAACAAAAAAAGACGAGATACATATGTGTGCGCATAAAAAAAGTAGCAGAAACACTTCTAAAACACATTTTGTACGCTAAAACACCTTACGACGCCAGTTTTACAAAGAAAGAAATTGCGTCATTCATCTAAAAGGAGGAAAAATAATATTTCGTGCAACACACTATACATCCTCACACACATTTCCTCTGTTATGTATAGAAATGCAAATAATTATATATATATATATCAAATTAAAAAAGTAAACTATATTGTGTAAAATATGATTATTACATATAAAAATAACAACAACCATGTGTCGTATTTTGTGAAATTTCGCTGAAGAAGATAAAATGTTAAGTAAGCAGTAGTCGAAGTCGAAAAGTAGACGCTAGAGCGTTGAAGGTCGAAGTAGTAGAAAAAATTAATTGAGGAAGTAACAAAAACCTTAAAAAATACGAAAAATTTACCCAAAAAAAGAGCAAAATCCCCAACGCTAAAAAATTAGAAATTTCGTATACAGTACTAAACAATTTGATTCCTAAGTAATAAAAGCGGGTGATTATGCCAAGATCGACAACACACAACAGCGGCTTACCAGGCGCGTTTGGTAGCAGCTGCAGCGGCATGCAAACGCATGCGCATCCAACATAAACACCCGCCGATCATAACACTGCCAGTGGCATTCCCCTTGCATGCTGATGCGTTTGTGATGCTGAGAGCGCGGAGGTGTGCAACCTGTGAGTGGCCATTGTTTGTACGGCGGTGGTGGTTATGTAAAGCACAGGCGTATGCAGTGCTTGGCTGGCAAGTGTATGCAACTGATGTGTGGCTGCGTGATATATATTTGGCATAAGAGCTTATTTTATGCGCGCGGTGGGCGGCTACTGCAGCACTGTAGAACTTCTTCAAACAACAACAAGAATTAGCGTACTAATATTTGCATGAACAATAACAAATTGTATTTTTATTGTAACAACAAAACATCTGTTGCACAGATTACATGTATACACACATACGCAAACAAGTTTTTCGTATTGTCATTGAATTTCTTTATTAGTTATTAGTTTAAGTTATTGTTAGCGCGTTTTTTTTTTATTTGTTGTGTTGCTTTGTTGGAGATCTGCGAATTAGAAGACTAGAAAACAATGGCAGTCGAAGCAGAGTTAGAAAAGAAGTTGAAGCAGTAGCGGTAGCAGCAGAGCGGCAAAGTTTTTTTTTATTATGCTAGAGAAAAAATATCAACTATTTGTACTGTACTTGTATTACGAACGATGAACATTAAACAAATCACCATCAAAAATCAACCAACAAACAAACAACTTGAGAGAATGAATAAAGTGTAATTTCTAATTTCCAACAAAAAAATTGCGTTCTTATTTCGAGTGGGTGTGTACCAAATCTCATACAGCACTAATCAGCATTTTTGTAAAGAAACTGCATCATTATTTTTGGCAGTCGTTACCGGAATAGATTTTCTCAAATTAAATTAAAGACCAAAGTGAAATGTTAATGTACCTACACTAAAAACAATAAAAAGGCACAGACCTTTGAAGGCTCGAAAACTTTGTTTGAATTTGTATGAAATTTATGTATTTCCGGGTCTCGAATTTTCCAGTTTTCTCGTTTAACGAGATTCCCAAAAAGTATTGAACACTTCAGAATTTCAAATCCTAGTTTCTCTGTAGCATATTTGACAGGCTTCAGAGCAAATTAAAAATTCGCGCGATTCTTATGAAGGAAACCAGGTCTTCAGATCGCTTTTAGGAGACATTAAAAATTTCATTGGGATTCGCAGTATTGCCCTTTTGATTGAGCTCGTTAGCAGGACTCGTGATCGAGAGACTTCCCGTTCGGAAGAGAAACGTATTCGGTACTATTGCTGAATCCATTTCGCGAAGTCTACGATTAAGCAATCTCAATTATAATCGGTGCGAACGTCTTATTGATGTATGTTACGTATACTACCAGTGCAGCTTTTGTTGTTGTAACTGCATAAAATTTCCCCAAAAAGTTTTTGGGGAGTGATGCAGGAGTGAGTCCTGGGTCGGATATGAATCTGGGTTGTTCCGGTTACTTAGACTCGACTATCCTGGGAACGCAGTGTAGCTTTTTGAATTAACCGGATTCAGCAATAGCCCCTAAAAACATTTTGTGCTAATCACTAGAGGCGGAATTTAGAAAGGGTATTGCGGTGACATATTTGACCAGCCGACGCAATCCAGGTATAGCTTGGATTTCCAGTCCACTGAAAAGATTTCAATTATCAATTTTGATTATAGGACATTTTGATGTAAATAACAACTAAGGGCCGTTTTCTCAAGTAGCTTTTAAAATTCATCTGCTCTTTAAACATAAATTTTGTTCTGAAAAAATGAGTTTAAATCCCAGATAAATTTTAAAAGTTGCTTGAGAAAACGGCACTAACTCAAGTAACAAGGTCTCACGAAATTTGTCACTGCGAATATGCGCCAGGACATTTCGTTAACTATTTTACAGTTCTATTTTGAATAGTAAAAATTTAAATCTATTTTCTCCTTTTACTGATGTTAAGAGCGTGTTAGACGTGGCAATATTAATTTCTGCTGCAAGCGCTACCAAACTAGGATGTGTTCAGAAATGCATCAAGCCAAAGCATTGGTCTCTTATTTCTAAACCAATTGATGGAAATGCTTATTTGCGCAACTAAGCTCCAATTCGGCATTTAACCATAGTTGCGCATATTGAACATTTCCATTTAGAAATAAAAGAGACTGATGCTTTGGCTTGATGCATTTCTTCTGAACACACCACTAACCGATTGTTGCTGTGTGACACTGATCGCGAATTCGTAAGAAATAATAAAGGATAATTTTGAATAAATATTCAAAACATGATGTAACTAATTAATAATAATAATAATAATAATTTGGCGCTTACACATATGTTAGTGTTTGGCCGAGCTTCTCCTCCGATTTGTGGCGTGCGCCTTGATATTGTCGCACAAAGGGGAGGGACCTACAGTTTTATGCCGACTCCGAACGGCGATTGTATTTTTGTGAGAAGCTTTTTCATGGCAGAAGTACCCTCGGAG
>JAPVRG010182728.1:0-11290 GCA_029783565.1 Rhagoletis cerasi | reverse complement strand
TATGTATATATCACAAACATATAGTGTTGCCAGGGCGTAAAAGTGAGAAGTCGTCAAATTGCTATTCGATAATCTTCATTTGTATTGAAAAATCGCCAACACATAAAATATTATAATAACAGTGTGCGGAGTTTATTTGGGTTATTTTTATTTTGGCCGCTGATTATTATACGCAAACATTAATAAATATGGTGAACTTTTTTACGAATTATTAAAATTCACATTACTTATAACAAAAATATGTTTATGTTGAGATAATAGCATTCCTATTAATGTACAAAGCTGATAACAAAATTTCCTGCTTTTTAGGAAAAGTTTTTTAGTCATTGTCAATGGAAACATTTTCCAAAAAATCCTAGAATTTAAAAATACGCTTGAAATGAGAAACTTGATATCTACTTATAGAATCGACAATCTGGCAACATTGCATATGTACTTGCGCATGTATGGTTGTGTGTAATGTAACGACATACTGACAAAATATATATAGTTTTTTGTGTATTCAAAAGTAGCTAATGGTGCAAAGGTGGTACATTTCGCATAAAAATTTTAAATACCAGAAAAGTAGCAGAATTTGTTCCTTGTTGAAAAGTTTTTGTCCAGCAGCAAAAGTTCAAAAGTGACCAATGCGTTCCCCGCTCGGCTATAATTTCAAAAATATGCATAGATTCATATGTATGTACATTTCTATGTGCAAACATACATACGATGTACCGGGTGCATCAGTTTTTTGAGGACACTCGCATATATTTGTGAAACTCCGTACATATACGTTCTTTAATTTTTTTTTTTCATGAAATAAATGGAAGAAATAAACCTAAGAAAAGAAATGAAGAGACACGATGTTATAGTCCCCATTCACGCAAACCGCAGCAATCTTGTAACAACCCAATTTTTTAAAGCCGCCCGATCGTTTGTTTACAAAGCTTGCTGAGAACTTGAGGAATCTGACAGAATATGGGGATATGTTCAAGTCCTTCAGATATTATATGTATAAATATTGCGAACAAAGTTTCCGGTGACTGTTATGGTTTAGTGAGTTGAAGGCAGTAAAGGGCATGTCATGCCACGCTATTTCTTCACCAAAGGACTTAGGGTGAATGCCATGGCATATGTACGTCGAAGTTTAAGAAGCAGATAGATAGTGAACATAGTAGAGGCCATTCGTGTTCCCACAGGACACTGTTCCTTCACCCAAGGTCAGGGAAGACGCAAGATTGTATGTCCGAGAATTTGCTTTACCCCATAACTCCGAAGCTATGGCCAGAGCTCCAGATCTTAATGGTTTGGATGACTATGTATGGTGCGTTTTTGAACAGGACACCAGTAAACATTCCCATAATACCCGTGAGTCTTTAAGGGCAGAAATTATCAGACTAATGACGCATGCGGATGAGGATCATTCGATCCGGGCATGGATACGATTCCGGCGCAGGATTGAAGCTATTTTAACGCTGAAGGCAATTCTGTTGCATAAATTTATACTTAATCGACTCAAAAAATTTCAATGTAATACAAAAAATTATCTAAAACATATACGAATTCAAGTTTTAAAGTCGATATGTCCTCAAATAACTGTAGCACCCTGTGCAATGTACATACATAACTGCATACCCTGTATGTAGTTATTTCAGTAAAAAGGGAAACTTTCGTGTCTATAATTTTATTATTGTTTGTATGAAGGTGTTCCATAGCCACAAAAAACATTCAGATGTGTGTATGTGTATGTTTGTATCTAAGAACGTTCCTACAGGCAAACCCCAATATTTGTATACTATGTAACTTAGTTTTATCGAAATTAAGCAAAGCTTCAAGGCATGGAGCTGGTAGAGAACAAATACAAAAATATGTGTATAAAGGCAACAAAAGCACTATTCGCACTTTTGACAAAAAAGCCCAGAATTCTGAGTACGAATTCCACAAAGTGATTAAATTGAATTATTTTTATAAGGAAGTGGCAATATTTATAAATTAATTGATATTTATAACTCCATGAATCGAACTCAGTGAAAGGGAGGTAAAGAAAGAGATTCACAATTGGAATTTCACAAACTCGCATTGCTATTGCTGTTTGCTTGTTGCGCCAGTATTTACTCAACTCATTCGCTAACTTTAGCAGTGTCATTACACGCTGCTCATACGCTCCACACTCTCGAGCGCACATGTGACTGTGCATAAGACAAACTTAGGACACGTGCTTCGAGACATATGTACACACATACATACATACCCACCTTTCAGTCACTCAAAGCCGTGAATTTTAAAGCATATTTTTTTGACTGTTTCCAACCGAAATAACTCAAGCGTATATGTATGTAGGTGCAGCGCCGGCCCATCATGGAGATAAGCAAATTAGGTATTTTTTGTTTTTGTAGCTGTTTAAGCAGCACTAAATTTTTTATAAGCCAATTTATGTACCTGATGCTGCTGCTAAAATGATCCACTCAAGCACTCCGATACATTAGTATATACATACACACATACATGTACGTCTGCCCATTAAGTCACTTGCACGTAATACGTCCGCCCGCGTATTCACTCGTGACTATCGCATGACGTGCGATTTCTTTTAGCCTAGCAGCCACATAAGATGCTGATAGACATACATACGAGTACGTACATACAAGCTTAGCATAGAATTTGTATTAGAATCAGTGAAATTCTCGAAATTTTCGCTAAGTCACAGCGACAATAAAAAATGACGTTGACTAGAGTCAAGTGTTATGCACAACTTTTTGTCGCTTAGTTGGCTTTTGCTCTTTTTTTATAAGTTTTATTTAGTTATTTCTCACTATTGCCTTCGGTCTCTTGAACTGTGTTATTTTTAGATGAATTAGTAGTTTTCTTTACTTGGTCTGAGTTGGCATGTATGTCCATATGTATGTGGTGTTATAGTTATATGTACATATGTATTTGCTGTTGGTCTGCTGATTACTTGTGGTTTGCAAATATGATTGAATCACTTTTAAGCTATTTTTTCGTTTCATTCTTTTTCATTTCTTTTTCTTTTTATTTAATTTTTTCGTGGACATGCTTTTGCTGAGATGTTAAGACACGCAGGCGTGATTACCTAATGAGTTGCTCCGACAAGCTAGTAGCTATTTATTGTATGTATTTTGTTAGACATTTAAATCATTTTATAAATACGAGTATTATATTTAAGTTGGAGATAGTACGCTGCAGTGGCAAGCGGAAAATATTCATTCAGAAATTTTTCGATTCATAAAAATAGTGTAGACAAAAAATTAATACTATGCACATACTTACATATGTCTTTTCTGCGGTTCCAAAAAAAATTGGGCATTCTAATAAGACTGAACTACCTATTTATTTTAAAAAATGTATGATTTCAAAAAATCAAATCTTCATTTCGTTTCAATTTAATTTAATTTAGTTTAATTCAATTTTATTTCAAATTTGTTTCATTTCACTTTAATTTATTTAATTTCATATTCGCTTCCTTTTATTTAATTTAATTTTATTTAATTTTATTTAATTTTACTTTAGTTTTTTTTTTATTTTAGTATAGTTTAATTTCAGTTAAGTGAAGCTTTCTATTCCGTAAATAATTTTAAAACTTCCCCACACTTCTCTATTAAAGACCGCTAATACACCAGTCATTCACACACCGGTTAAGTGCTTTGGCAAAAGATGGTGAGCTGCCAGAGACGCCGTTGTTAACTCTGGCAAATTTTTGAATACAAACAAGTTACCAATTTATGACTGAGTGTATGTGTGCATATGTACATATGTATGTATGTATTGCTACTCACCACGTTAACTCAACATTAAGATAAGAGTAGGCTGACGCTATAAGCTTTGTAGCTTTCAACGAAACTTGTGCTGCGGTGCGAGAAATTATAGCATGCTTTCAGGCGCAAATGAAAGAGAGTTTGAAGCTCTTTCCTGAAGAATCGCGGTAAGAGCTAAATGAAGACTAACTGGCATTACAAAGTTCAGCTGATAGAATAGAATTTTGATGCAATTTTGGTACTATTCTATTTTTAAAGATTGCTTGAAAATTTTTGCTATGAATTTTTAGAATCTAAATCAAGGTAACTATTGCATTTAACTTGGATTTCTTTCAGCGTTTCAAAATTTTTGTTAGCTTTTATAATTTTCGCAGGCTCTGTTTGCTTTCTTGACGCGCTCGTCCTGTTTAAACTTGAACGTGGCGTATGAGCAACATTTTCTGCCTGCGCACTGCTTGAAGTAAATTAATATTTTTTTGACGTCAAATCGAGACATTAAAAAAATACTAACATACATATATACATTAGTTTTTTCTTGCTTAACTATGTCTGCTTGTTCTTCTCAGTTAACGCCGTAAAACTGCTGTGGCGGCTGCAAAGCATGTGTGCCCCATTAAGCAGCTGTTTCGCTTGTTACCAGGCTTTTATTTGATTTGCTGATATTGTTTGAAATCGTTTTCTTCAACAAATGTGCTGGTAATAAATATGATTGACGGACTGATTGACTGATTAGCAGTTTGATAAGAATTAATAAATTTTTATTTGTACTAAGTAAAGATATCGATTTATTTTGCTTTTATTGTCCGCCTCTAATTTGGCGACACGTGTTCAGCAAGCGGCGCAAAATTTTTTAGTTACCAGTTAGAATGGGAAATATTAGAGGAAGTGTGTGTGCGGTGTTTATGGCGGGTCGAAAAGGCTAAAAGCATCTACATCTTTCGATTGAAGAGATATCTTTGTGCAAATATTTTTTTTTGGAGTATTATATTTGTGCTTTTCTCCACCCTCTTTCTATTTTTAGCAAACATCTAATAATTGGCTTCCACTCATACTATCTCAAGCATATTAGCCAACTATTTATTTGTCACCTGGCTGCAAGTTGTTACTTAAGTTCGTATTTACTTAACTCATAAACTTATTTTATGTCAACATTTTCTTTCTAAAAACACATGTTTTTGTTATAATTTTTTTTTATGAAAAAAATTTGGTTGCTAATTTTTCTTGCAAATATTGCTACTTAAAATTTGCTCATTTATTTACACATAAAACCACATCCATTTTTAAAATAAATTTATTTAAGTTAAAATGCTGTTTGGGTTAAAAATTTGCAAGCTGTTTGCAAGGCTGTTTGTGTCACGAAGCGTAAAATGTGGTGACAGCTTTTAATCACGAGATTTGAAAAAAAGGAAGATGAATATTCATCTGGCCTGGTACAGTTGTGTAGCCAGCTATTTTGGACTATTCGATTTTCTGCAAAATAAAATTTCAAATTTTTTGTAGACGATCCAAAAGGAGCATCATTTGAATATCGGGTAAAGAAATATGGATTTTTTAAAACCTTGGTAGCTAAACACGCCAAGAGTTATAGTTAAGGGCTTGCCCAGCTCGCGCTTCTCTAACATAACCTATATTTTTTATTTTCTATAGATTTAAATACAATTTTATTTATTTTTTTACTTCAAAAGCTCATTCGCATTTATTCCCAGAAGGTGGTCCATATAAGCATAAAGAAATCAAGCTGATTAAATAACTGCTATACATCATAAATAATTCATTAAAATCAACAATCTTTGATTTACAATAAGGAGCTGTTTATCCCCTTCAGAGTCACGTTCAGGTAATAGAAATTAAAATAATTGAATTATCTGCATATTTAGTTTAAGTTATTCCAGTAAATGTGTTTACATGCCGCTAACCAGTACAATTTTTTTCAGTAAAATGCGGAATTTTCATTAAAATCAAATTTGAATTTAAAGTTTAATAATTTATAGAATTATTTGGGCAAACGCAATCAAAGTTTGATCAATTCATACGGTTGGCATTAAAAAAAAGTATGGAAAGACACATACATATGTATGTATCTTCGCCATTTTTGGGAAGTTTAGTTATATGTTATCAAGCTTATTAATTGTATGACAAAATCTCCAAAAACTTAAATTTTGAGTTACTTCTCTATATTAATAAACGTGCGAAATAACAAAAGTACAAAAGAAAGCGAAAAAGACGATAAATGATCCATATTAGGAGCCGAAGTTTTTATTAAAGGTTGGAAGGAAAATAAAATGGGGGAATGGGAAAGACGAAGAAAGAAGGGACGAAGATGAGAGAACGGATAAAGAGAAGGGGAAAAAGGTAGTAAAGAAATATAAGCAACACAACAGAAGGAAAGTAGAAAAAAAAATCATAACAAGTAAAACTGCAAGAAAAATAAAGGAAATCTTAAAATCTATAAGCAAGAAGAACGACAGGTTAGGTTAAGTGGAAGTGCAGTTACATTGTTTTGTAGTTGCGCTTAGAATTCCTAAAAATCCTGTACGGAGAATTTTTTGTTTTTTCCTTTAAATTGCTGAGCAATCGAAAAGTAAAATTCTAATTGCTTCAAGCTCTTCTTCGTCGTAGCAGCGTCTAGAGATGCAAACGATGCATCGATGTTTTTGAAACATAGATAAAATCGGTTCAAAATTCGATGTTTAAAATTTTCTAACATCGCTAAACTGACGATACATCGATGCCAGTTAAAACGATTCTTTTAAGCGTCGACTTTAGTATGACTCAGGCTTGCTTTGGATGCAGCTTACCCATTATTTTTCCGAAATTTTTTGACTGATCATGAATTTTGTTATGAATTCGTTGGAAAAGTATTCATAAATTTCGAATTCAAGTATTGAGAATGCTAACCTAATCATTCAAAAACGACAGACCACTCGTTATAATTTAAACAAAATCAGGTCTTGGAACTTTAGGTCCAAGGGAGGGTATAAGAAGACTAACTAAATACAGGGAAATGCATCCTTCTGTATGCACTTCTCTAATTGAATTACAGAGACTGCATTTTTTGGGCTAGAAAAGTATAAAATATTCCTCTAAATTTAATTATAAACTTAAAAAAATTTAAAACATCGTAAATCATAGATGTATCGATGTTTTTCTGGCGATGTACATAGTCAAGCATCGATGTCTATTTCTCTGATGCATCAAAACAGCGATAAATACGGCAACCACAGACTCAAGCACTACCTCTTCAGTGTTTTAAATCCTTTACAATTTTTTTTTATCAAGGATTATGCCAAAATATTTCCCGAATTCGCTTAGTTTAAGTGTAGTCTGTTTTTTTTGTGTTTTTAGCGAGTGAATCTTGAACTTTCTTATAAAGAATGCTAGTCAATTTACTTGTTCTATGAAACGATTGTCTTCATTAAATGCGACAGGAAAAGGGACAGGAAAAGGGAGGGGATGGCGCGCGTGGTGGGGCAGTCGGACGGAAGGAGACATGGGAGAGAAACGAAAACGCGACAGATTCGGAGTAAGAAAAAAACGAGAGGGGTGGCATGTAATCGATATATTTATCGGTAAATTTATTGATTTTTCAATCGTAATATTTATCGGTATTGTTTTCGATACAATAATCGATAGTCTTATCGATATAATAATCTTTATTGCTATCAACATAATAGTGGATATTGTTATCGATATATTTATCGATTAATTTATCTATTTTGCAGTCTTTATATTTATCGATACATTTTTCGATATTGTGATCTATATAATAATCGGTATTGTTACCGATATATTTATCGAGATTTTACCGATATATTAATCGATATTTTTATCGATTATATTTATTATTAGGTATGATATGCGACGTTATGGATTAAAATATAACCTTAATCATATAACATTATATTAACTAGCCTGTCTTTTTATTCACAATTTCAAGCCAACGAACTGCAGGTATTGATTATGACACAAACTAGATATGTGACATAAGTTTCACTTTGACAGTGTGGCCCAGGTGCACTTAATTTTTTTTTTCACTCATTCCACACCCGCTTTGTTACCTACACAATAACAGAAATACCCTCAAAGTGATTCATATCGTAAATTTATCACAACATGCAAATATCTGAATTTGCCCTGCGTAAAAAATGCGACTATACCGAGATGAGTCCGGTACAATGAAATGGACTGTTCGCATTTGCTCTAGCATGTCCTGTGAAGAGACTAAATTTTGCGCGAGCTGCAATTCGAACCGGGGCGCTCAGGTTTGCTAAGCGAATACTCTCTCTGCGTGCCAATTTCGCACATAAAATTTCATTGACGAAGTGCGTACATATCATTAAATCGTAATAATACCCGCATGAGACTAGTTGCGACTAATTAATGGCTAATTGTACCCGATTCAAACTTCTTCTTCTTCTTGTTTGGCGCTGAAACCGCTTAAACGATTTTGGCCGAGTCCAAAACAGCACGCCAGTCATTTCTCTTCTGTGCCAACTGACGCCAATTGGAAATGCCAAGTGAAGCCAAGTCCTTCTCCACCTGGTCTTTCCAACGCAGAGGAGGCCTTCCTCTTCCCCTGCTACCACCAGCGGGTTTCGAGTCTTTCAAACTAGTGCCGGAAAATTGTTTGTAAAGATTTGTAGCACAATTTTTTGCAGGGTACGTTTGTATATCAAAATAAATGTCTAGCTTATTTGTCTTGCAACGAAAAAGGGCTATAGCTTACCAGCCAATGCACTTGAATAACATATATGTATGTAAATATGTATGTATGTAAATATATATGCGCCGTGTGCAATAAATTTAATCAGCAATTATTTGCAATTACCAAAAGCTATTGTCGCTAGCTGATTTGTGTCGGTTTCTCAATTAAAATATTTGTATGCACATCTCGCACAAAAACATGCTAATAAATTCATTAGATATAAGCACATATACATATATGTCTGTACATACATACATTTATGTATATACCACAGCCATACTAAAGCGCATAAAATGTAAAAAAATGTAAAAGTGCAAGCTAATAAAATACATAATAAACAGAGGAAATGACAGATTAAAATTTGTTTTTGGCTTTGAAAACAGTTCTAGACGAAAAAAAAAACAATTATTTGACATGTATGAACATGAAAGTGCGACATTGATGCCAATTTAGGTTTGAGTGCAGTAGGATCACTTCCATACAATTTTTACAAAAATTCAGAAGAACCAAATGAGAAATACCCATGAAGGGTGAAGTGTTTGATAACTAAATATTATGTAGGCCTTCGATTAAGCAGTATCTGCCCGGTTAAAAATTATCTTTATCGGCTGTCTAAAGCTCTATTCAAAAATGGAGGGAGCTTAAAGTGGTACTATACCAACTGCAAGTACTAAACCAAGCTAGTAAGCTATTAAAAACACTGAATTGAAATTTCGAAATACCCATAGGGGTCCCCATCTACCCCACCCCTCTATCGAAATCCCAGTATGGCTACTTAAAGGTAGATCCACCAAAACGGCTTTCCATCCTTTGGTATCAATATGTGATAGATCACTTTAAATTAAGAAAGTCACCCTAGAAGCATTCCCTGACATAGAAGGGATTTTAACAACCAACTCCCTGGCATAATTACCAAAGGCATGAGAGCCCAACGTATAGATAGGTTCCTGGTTGTAAGCATAAACCAATTACTCACCATCCTACGACTGAGTAAGCTCGAAACTATGGGGCGTTGTGGTACGCAAGACAGTCAACAGGGACACTTTTCTCACGCCTATAATCGAGGCTAATTATATTCTTTTAAGATCTTAGTATGGTCACCTGCAATCATGGAATGAAGAGCGGTCAGAAGTATACAAAATATACAAAGGAGTACGAAGTTTACCACACGCACTCCGCAGTCCTGTACGCAGTATTGCATCTACGTCCACTTGATCTAATTGCTCTTTAGAAAGCCGTTATTGCAACAGTAACACGTAATGAAGCCAGCTCATGTTTAGATGGAGGTTCACGTCGATGCCCATCAGTACCAAATTTGTATAGCCACTCACACCTTAGATACGGCGTCACCATATGCCCAATGCTATACACTGTTATGCAGATAGTTACAAACTTGATGAGAGAGTCGGATATGGAGTTTTTTCATGTTAACCAAGGCTCGTGACATCTCGCCGACTCCGCGACCACTGCAGTGTATATCAACCGGAAGCTCGGCTAATCCAGGAGGCAGCACGGAGACTTGTACAAAGACTTACAGAAAGGGCAATCGGGCAGCTAAGAAAGCTTTAGACTCACAAACAGGCAATGCTAAATCCCTTAATCAACTGCTACACAATTCTGGGAGAGGACACGGCAGGTCATATCAGTTTGATTGCAATTACACCACACTAGTGGTGGTAATGAACGCTGGAAAAGCCTTTTGACCTATGAAACCTTCAGAATTACTTCACCTTCCTATAACAGGAAGCGGAGATCGTTGCTGTTAAATTTAAACAGAATAAAATAACTTTACGTATAAAAACTCTTACAAGCCATTGCCTAATTGGCTTACACGACACGAGACTAGGGGTGGACACACCGGACCAGAGGACACAGATATAGAATACACTGTGTAACACCTTTTACGCCACTGCACGGTTTTAAGTAGAAGAAGATTACGCACGCTGGACAAATCAATCTTTCAGGCTCTCGCAGAGATCTCACAAGTAGAGCTTTGACGAAGTTCATGGCGTTAAAAATCGAAAGACATTCTTAGCTCCAAATGGAATCACAATGGGTCCGTATCGAACCATTACAACCTAACCTAACTTCACCTAGGTTAGCTGGCAGCTTCACGGGGAGCGCGCTTAGATATTTTCAGAGTTTCGCTGAATGGATCCCAATCTTCATACAACGGTATTTTTTACCTTTGGTCTTACGGTTCAGAAAGGTGTCATCTAAGAGAAATGGTTTCAAGCAGTGCCAAAAATGTTAGAATATTATTATGACGTAAAAAATATAAGTATGTAGTACATTATTAAATACTAAACAATATTAAATTTTAACACAAGTGTAATTAGGTTAATTAGTGTTAATGTCAATACCGTGTACGCATGTTCCAAACAGAGTGAATATTACGTCCATTAAACTGAAGTAGAATCATTCAATTAACAATAAAAAATCATTTCCGGCAACTTTCAACCGTGAAAAAAAAACTGAACAAGAAGTGACTTAACGCAAACTGCTGAGGAAATAAAATATAATAAAAGCAATATAAAAATTAATAACAACACTATATATTTAAGTGCGTTAGCTAGCGAAAATTGTTACGAATATGCATATACACACTTACATATGTATGTATGCACATACATATGCAACAATATGAACTTAACAATGTGGCAATGCTGCAATTTGCACTTGACACCATTTTTTGTTTGTGGTGGCGGCGGCGGTAAGTAAGTGCATAAAAGTATCATTTATATGTATATATATGTAGCATGCACAATCATATATAAACAAACCTTATTGGCATTGCCATATCATATGCACAATTTTTCATATTTACATACAC
>JAPVRG010182391.1:0-10906 GCA_029783565.1 Rhagoletis cerasi | reverse complement strand
TTAATTTCCGTTGCATCATCCATTTTCTCAAATTTTACTCTCAATCAAAACTTCATAACGCCGCCTAAGAAATTAACTTCAAAAAAAGTTTATTATTAATCCCTTCTATTCGTACATTATGTATTTGGTAAGCTATGAAGTAAGTACTGCTTACTTTTTCCGCTACGTGGAAGGCTGTTTTGGGTGTGAATCTGATTTATTGAGTACATGGCGATTGCACATTTTGAATGACTTACATTTTCATGCTTACATGCTCCATAATAGTTTAAAGTACATTTGAATGGCAACCCGAACTACTCCGAGAGAGTCCTCTGCATTCTACGTACTTTATTTATTATTATTGTACATTCTAAATTCCTACTTGCATAAGGCGGCCATGCCTTTGCCGGGTGAAGAGTAAGTTGGTAGTAAGGCATTATTGCGTGATCCTAATTCCCACTGGGATGTGTTGTATACATACATACATGTATGTACGTTAGACTGACCCAAAAAACCAAAGTTGTTTTTTTTGACGCATACCCCCTCATTTTATTGGTTTTATCTTGAAAAGTATCCCAATAAAATTTTATGCAATTCGGACCACGTCAACCCTTGCCGACTTGCAGTAAAAGTTATCAGAATAGGCTTGATGCAGTTCGCCTGTTTTGTTAATTTCAGGGCTGCAAACCGGTTTTGCACCGAACCGGTTTTTGAACCGAACCGCCGCCTTTGTCTGGCTTTGAATCGAACCACGAACCGAACCGTTTTTATTTTCAAATGCCAAAACCGAACCGAAAACCACTCTAAAAAATGATTCCGTTCGGTTCAAAATGAAAATCCACTGCAGCATTTTTTAAGTTTTGTAATACACAGCTTTGTCTAAAAATGTAACCTTTTGGTAAAACTGCTAACCTTTTTTTTGATGGGAACAAACTCTAAACCAAGATTTTAAGTGCCAATTCGAAGTTCTGAATATGCATTTTTTGTGTTCTCAACTAGACTTACGTCTCGCCCAAATTTTAAAAATAATAAATTTTCTAAAATCGAAGAGTAACATATTAAGTAAATTTGCGTGTTTGTTTTTTTACCTGGTAGTCAGGATTTTTTCCAAAGGACCACAAATTATAATATATTTCCAAAAGTTTACACAAAATATGGACATATGGGTATCAAAGGAAAGAAGAATTATAACTTTTATTTTCAATTATCCTTCTTGAGCATGTCAAAAATGCCCTTTAAAAGAATATTATCCTTCAAATATTTTTAATTTTTAATGATTTTTGAAGAATATTAGGTTAATTAAAATCCTATTAATATATATAAGGATATTAAAGGATACAAATTTTAAAGTTTATTTTTCAAATTTTTTAATTTGTTCCTTAATCTACCCGAGAGGACATGTCAAACACTAAGGGCCAATTTCACCAGCTCTATTTAACTTTAATTCCAATTAAACATCGTTATCGACGTTACTGACTCCATGCAAATCTTATGGAGTCGGTAACGTCGATAACGATGTTTAATTGGAGATTGAAAGTTAAACAGAGCTGGTGCAATTGGCCCTTAGGGCCGTTTGCTCAATGTCTGGTTATCACTACCTGCCAGTTAAACATCGTTATTGACATTATCGACTCCCTGCAAATAACACGTGATCGATAAAGCAGTCAATTTGCTTAATCGGAAGTCGTTCTTCCGATTAGTGCTAATCAGTCATTGAACAAACAGCCCTTCTTCTTCTTCTTCTTTATTGGCACTGTAACCGCCTAAGCGATTTTGGCCGAGTCCAAAACAGCACGCCAGTCATTTCTCTTCTGTGCCAACTGACGCCAATTGGAAATGCCAAGTGAAGCCAAGTCCTTCTCCACCTGGTCTTTCCAACGCAGAGGAGGCCTTCCACTTCCTCTGTTACCAGCAAACAAACAGCCCTAAAACACTTTATTTTGTTTATTTGATGTTATGAAAACAATTTTTCTGAAAGGAGGAAGATAATTTGTTATAAAAGTTGAATTTATAAATTTAATGTTCATCGGAGATATTTTGTTGCCAAAAGTAATTTTTGCTGAGCTCCTCAGTTTTGTTCATTACAAAGATGTGCATCTTTTCTAATATAAAAATTTGTGTATCTCCTGAAATTGCAATTCTGAACATTTTTTAATTGGTGTGACAGGGCGTATGATGAATACAAAATTATTAAATTCAACTTTTGTACTACATTCCTTTTTCTTAAAAAATGCCTTACATAATATTAAATAAACCAAATCATATACTTTCTTATTTTTTATGTCCCTTCAGGCTGTTGTAACAGTTGCAAATCAGTACGATATGAATTATGTTTAGTTAAAATTTTTTGTGTCATACGGAAGTACAACCGTTATATCAACCCGAGAGGGCATGTTAAAGACTAAAACACTTTATTTTGATTATTAATACACCCTTACAAAGCCACTGTTCTCTTTCCATTAATTACTTTTTTCGATGTCCTTTCGAGAAATCCTTTCGTCCTATTAAAAATTTAAAGACGCAGATTTACTAGAAATGCGTTCAAATATGGGAAACATTTCGAATTTATTGCATTTCCAAAGTTGTCATGGACGATTTGGCAGACTTAATTCAAGTTATTAACTAAAATTTCAACTAAAAGTCGGAACGGGTTATCGTTATCGTATGGCTATAAAACGTCAGAAATATGTTATTTACGCTAAAAAGCACAAATATAGAGGGTACGCATATCAAAATTTGCAAACAAGTTTTTTTTGCATACTTTCTTGGGACAGTCTAATGTACGTACATAAACGTAATTTTGGCGGTTATGGCTCGATATATGGAGAGAAAATGTTAGCGACATTTTTTTCAAAATTTTCTTTTTGATGTAGAAATGCATCTAGATTCTCTTACGTTATTTTGGCGGTTATGGCTCGATATATGGAGAGAAAATTATTTTCTCTGCTATCAAATTTTTTGTTCTTGACAGTGAAAGACAATATTCACAACGAATTTCACAATCGATTTTGCTTAGATCGCCGATATGGTAGGGCGAAAAAAATTAAGTAGTCACTTTGAAGTTTTTGGGACGCCATAAAACTAGAATCTTATCACGAATATATACAAGATAATTATGTTACACGGCTGGGGAATGTAAAAACCGAGTTTTCTGTTTAAAAGGAAAACAACGATTAACACCTAAATTTAAAAAAAGATTGAAAAGATCACTAACCGTATTAAAAAAAACGGGTTTTGGAAACACCGCTGTATTTTGAACATCCCTAGTTGTAATAAATATATTTAAAAATAAATATTTTTCATTTTTAGTAAAGCTTGACAGGCCCTGTCGGACAAACGCTGCTCCCTAAAACGGAAGATTTTAAAACGTTTATTGCTCCGAAGCAAAAATGTAGTTCATTTTTAAAATACTTTTTGTAAAAACGTACTACATTTAAGTATAAGTAATTATTTATTTAATTTATTATAAAAGTTTGGAAAACATCGTTGAACAGTTACCACTAGTTAAGTTACATATGAACCGCTTTGAATTTAGGGGATTTACTGTGCATGGTTTAATAAAACCAGCGAAAGTGCGGTGTTTATACGTAAAAACTTCTTATTTGGCACTACAACCGTTTGTCGGTTTGGGCCGAGACCAAAAAGCTTCGCCTCTCTCTTTTGCGGATATGCGCAAGTTGTTCTTCCCGAGTAACAACAGGTCCTTCTTCACTTGGTCCTTCAATTTTTTTCACCGGAGCGTCGTCATTTATACATACAACATGTCCAAGCCTGCGCAATCGTTATATTTTTATGCACTTAACTATGTCCATGTCCTTAAAAAGCACGTACAGTTCGTCATTCCATATTCTTCAGTACTCGTCGCCCACGCGAACAGGGCCGTAGATCTTGCGTAGAATAGTTCTCTCGAAAGCACCCAAAGCCTTCTCATCTTTGCTCTACATCGTCCATGTTTCAGCTCCATATATAATGACGGGCATGATGAGAGATTTGTAGAGCGTACCAAGCCCAAAGTAGCGCCTGTTGGCAAGAGTTCTTCGCTTTATCTCCAGGCTGACATTATTGGTGATGTTTATGCTGGATCCTAGGTAGACAAAGTCCTTCACTACTTCATAGTTATAACTGCAAACAATGACGTGTATCCCAGTACGCGAAGACTTTTTATGCGTTGCCAGGAGATACTTTGTCTCGTCCTAGGCCACCGCTAGATCAACCTCTTTAGCTCCTTTTTTAAGCTGGAAAATGCTGCGCTGACATCCCTGAATTTTAGGCCAACAATGTCAATGTCATCCGCATACGCCAGTAGCATAGTTATTTTGCTGTATATGGTGCCGCTGCGATTAAAATTAGCAGCTCTTATGACGCTTACCAGCATCAGATTGAAAAAGTCGCAGGAGAGTGAATCACCTGGTCTAAAACCTCGTTTGGTCTCAAACGGCGCGGACAGGTCCTTCCCAATTTGGACGGAGCTGAAAGTTGTGCTCAACGTCACTCTACATAGCCGTATTAGTTTTTCGGGGATCGTAAATTTAGACATGGTGCGGTAGAGGCAGCTTATCTTCGTGCTATCAAAAGCAGTATTCACCAGACAAAATTCTGTTTAATAGCTGGTACATGCGCCCGAACAGCTCTTCGCCGCCGGCTTTGAACAGCTCAGCCGCTATACCGTCGGATCCGAGGGCCTTGTGGATTTTAAGCCGAATTATTGCTGTTCTCACCTCGTCTTGGTCAAGTGGAGGACGTGAGCTTCGTCTCTATATATTGGTTCGGGTCCTTCATCAAACGCGCAGTCTGTGTCGCCATTCAAAAGCGTTGAGAAGTGTTCCCTCCATATCTAAAGTGTACTCTGGACAGATTTCCATCTTCACCCCTACAGGAACCAGTCACCTGAAATTTCTTAATACATACCCATACATATTTTTTGGAGGAGTGACACTATTGTATAACATAATCCAGACAATCAAAATCCATAAATTTAAAATGCAGATAGTCAAAATATGTATAGACAAATCAAAATACATACAAATTAAAATACGGACAAATCAAACCACAGACAAATGAAAATACATGCACAACGGGAAAAATGGAAACATTTTCCAATATATGTATATACTTAAATATTGTTTTATATTAACTAAGAACATATCTATAAAAATATTGTTTTATATAAAAACAAAAATCGTGCGATTGTTTATTCCAAATGTTCACTAAGGATATATTAAAATATTGTTTTATATTAAAAAAAAGCGCCACAGGTGAAAATTTGGACTATATAAAATATTGATTTACTGTCAAATTTATATATATATTTTCGATTTAGTATTAATTTGATGGTTTATTTATATACATAGTATATACATTTGACGGTGAAACCATATTTTAATATATTCTTTTTTGTTGTGGTAGTTTCCGACAGGGTGGGTGTATGATGTATTTTAGAACGAATTTCCGATCCTTTGTTTTGGAGACAAACCGGTTTCGGCGTTGTGCCATCTTCAGTGTCAAAGGATGACGGAAATTCGTTCCAAAATACATCATATTTTAATATGTAGTGAAAATTTGGAATAAAAACTCGCGCGAGCAAATGAAACTACCTTTTATTTTTGTATCATGCTACTGACATGGATAATATGATCTGTAACTCCTTTTCTCGTGAGAGCGCTGTGAAAAGGTTCATTTTTTATCACGATGCTGTAAATAAAGGTGGCGCCATTCGCGGACCGCTAACCCTCTCTTCGTCGATTTGACAGCATCCACCTATTCGCTGACGTCATAAAATACCTTTTCGCACTAGGGATAAAAATTAATTTTTCAAATTGTACCTTTGCCGAAAAAAATTAACCTAAAAGTAGGTTAATTATGTAGTATATACATTTTGATAGTGGGTTGTCAACCTCTCCTTTCGGTTCCATATCTACTTATGGACTCACATCAAACAATCTTTGCTATTAAAAATGGTCTTCAAAGGAATTTCTGTGAGCAGTTCAAGCCAAAACTATGTTTTAGCCAATGTTTATGCCCCTTTAAAAAGAAGAGAGGCTATTTGAAAAGTTTCCCACTTATTGAAATGCCTATGAAAATAACGCGTTGAAATACCTATGAAAATAAGATTAAATTTCCCGATAAGTTATTTTTTACGTTCCAAATGTGGCTTCAATTGTGTGCTTGCACCGAATATACCTACGTTCAAATTTAAAAGGCTGATGAATAGGTAAAATTTTACTGCTTTGCTCTCCCATTTTCACATCCGGTTGCTCTTAGCTCAATTGCCGCAATCTTTTATTCTATCATTCTTGATTTTTTATAACATCTTCCAATAGTGCCACTGCTACAAAAAACATGTTTAGGCATTTATTAAAAATTGCAGGTGATTTTTTTATCAAGTAAAACACTCGAAAATCAATAAATGTTAATACCTGTTTTGTGTTTGCATTTCATAAAATCCCTAAATAACGAATAAAAGTTTTTTTTTGCTTATAAACACTGCACTTTCGCTAGTTTTATAAAAGCATATACGACAAATCTCCTGAATTCAAAGCGGTGCATTTTTAACTTAACTAGTTGACCGCACCCTAAACTTTCTGTGCTGCCAAGTCGTAAAACGAGTTTAGGGGCATTCTCATGCTACTGAATTTATCATTCGGGACTGCAGCGAGTGGAGCAAAAGGAAGTTCGAAAACAAGTAATAACAAAAAATTTTTTTTAAAGGCAAGCTTTTATTAGTTAATAAAACTTTTACACATTTTTTCCTTACGTGCTAGATTTGACCTAAAGAAACAAACAAACAAATTTTTCAAACGATTTCCATTTAATTAGGTAATATTTATTCTGAATATGAGCCGAATCGGACTATAGATGCGGATTTTTCAATTAGTCCAACGGCTAAATTTTTGTGGAGTTATTTCTTTCCATTTAAGTAATAATAATAGATTGGCACTTACACTTTAAGTTAGTGTTTGACCGAGCTTCTCCTCCGATTTGTGGCGTGCTCCTTATGGTTGTTACACAAAGAAGAGGACTTACAGTTTTACGACGACTCCCCGAACGGCGATTGTACTTTTATGACAAGCTGTTTTTCATGGCAGAAAAACACTGCTATTACAAAATTTTTTGATTTTTTTGATGTTGGTCGGAATCTGGGCTCGAACCCAGGCCCTGCGGAATGGTTTTGCGTACTGCTAACTACTACACCACGGCGGCCGCTAGTTAAGTAAGACACTTTTTAAATGTGAAGGCCAATCGAACCATAAATACGGGGGTCCAAATATCTCGACTCCTGCGCCACCTAGAGGATTAATTACTTTCTTTCGTATTGTATTGTCATCGGGTTCTGAGCTAAGTTTGAAGTTTCAAGTCTCCAGCTCATCGGGATGTTGGTCAACAAATGATTCCAAGATTTGATTACACACAGATGAAACTTAATGAAAACTTGTAATAATTTATCAGGGATGAGCGTTTTGCAACACTCCTAGAAACGAAATACATATGTATAGTATATATGGTTCAGCAGCATAAACTCCAGGAAAAATTATTCCTGCCACCTTTTATTTTGGGTTTAGATCTAAAAAGCATATCTCACGTCTCAAAACTTAAATCCCCTGGTTAGAGAGCCATAATTTTCGAGGAAAAAAATTATTAAAATTCAACGGGAATTTTTGGCAGCTTGAAACATGTACTTTATTATTAAAATTTCAAGGGCTATAAAACTGCATACCCAAAAGTTTTCTAAAAATCCAGGTTAAAAGTTTTGAAATTTTTATGAAAATTTGAAGAATTTTTCCAGATTTTGTTTAAAGTTAAGAACTATAATTAATATGTTTGTGGTTATAGCATGCACATTTTATAAAAAACTAACAAAACAGGAATTATACTTTAAAAACGTTGTGAATATTAAAAAGTAATCATAATAATTCGACAATTTTTACTCGTTACTTATAACTACTGGTGTGCATCGTTGGACTCGGCCAGAATCGCTTAGACGGTTGCAGCGCCAATCAAGAAGAAGAAAAACTTACTATTTGTATGTAAATGTATTTATAAGCGCTAGAAATTCGTTAAGATATTAAACGTTTAGTGTGTAATTCAACACTCATTCATACATAATCTATCTTTATTTTAACGAACTTGTTTTTATTCCTATTTCCAGAATGCGATCTTTCATCGAGGAGAATGAAAAAAATGATCCTCTAATTAATGCCCCGGATAAAAAGAACAATCCATGGGCTGAAAAAGGAAAATGCGTTCTTATGTAATATTATCGCAAACCACAACAATATCATACAAACATTCATAAGTTTCCCATTTACTGCTATAATAACCACAATAATACCAATATCCGCAATAACACTGTTAAGTATAACGAAAACAAAGGCAGAGAAACAAAAAAAAATAGGAAGAATGCTAAGCCCCAACAAACAAGAGAACAGTTTCAAAATGAAAGTAACAACAGCTATAATAACAATAAACCAAAACGGCAACAACTCAACAGTTGCGAATTCTCATGTGAAGAGAAAAGAGAAGAACAAATCAACCGTATTTATTCCCTAGATCCTGAAAATGTTCAACTAGAATACGGTATTGAAGAAACCGAAGATGATAGTGGAGACGACGAAAGTGAAGTCAATGAAGATATCTTAAATGCAAATAACGCAGCATTAATTTATAGTAATAATTATTACAATAACAATAATAATTACTGCTATTATAACTACAACTTGAATTACAATCAACACTTATACGAACAATCTCAATCCAAAACGAAGACGCTATTACACCAGTTAAAACGGCGTACTCTACAAAAAATCTTACAACGACCAGTTCTTATACAAATTGTGGCACTTTTCATGTGGTTTTACGGAAAATTCTGGAAATTTTACTATAACACATTGACTCGAAGATTACAGTGATATGCTGGGAACAAAACACGGAGCTTAGTAGCCGTCTGAAATCAAATATATGTACTTATTTTTTGCGTTATTGATTTTTGTGGCACATTGAAAACTTGCTACTCCACGGTAAATTTCGCTTTTTAACCAAAGTTATGTTGAAGGATTCTACAGATACTTAGCAGCTTTTTGTATCGCCAACTTGTTAAAGAAGCACAGTATAAAGGAAAACATTCAGCACTCTTTTTGACGACCGTTTAGTTTATATCAACAAATGATCGGGGAATTGCGTATGGATACACATTTTTATTTACTTCCTATGCGTTTACCAAATAATACAAAACTGACTCATATTAATTGTTGGAAATATTTCTTTGAATTGCTTATTTAAAAAAAATAACCCGAACTAGTTAACGCACGTTGCAATCTTAACGAGTGAAACTGAAAACGAAATCTTCAACTATCTTCAATTTACTTGCATACCTACTTTATCTGCAAACTTACTGCATAATGAATAAAATGGCTTAAGAATTGCTTTACGCAATCTTATAAAAAAAATTAGTGTAACATTTGTACAATAGCTACTACTAGTAATGACTGCTAAATGATTTATCTTTGTGAACATATAGTATATATTTTCTTAGCAGTCACTTCCATTTACATTATTAACATTTAATAGATGTTGATCTTCTCATTGTACTCTCTTTCGACCTATTTCGGCTTTTAAACAAAACTACATTATGGCTACATTATTTTTATTTATTTTTCTTGATTTAGACGCTCCTTTAGTTTTGCATCCGTCACCCACCATCTTCTCTTATCTCTTACTACATTATGGCGGCAGCTTCGATAAAAAAAAAAACATCAATTAATAATCCAAGCCATTATTAACATCTTTTTGTAGTGAAATAGAAGGTTATATGTATCTATAGATATTAGTGTTATTCTTAACATTGTATCGTCTATAAAACTTACGATAGTGGGTCATAAAAGAGACAGCCCCGATCCCACCCTATTTTTCTAGCAGTATTAAAAATTAAGTGCATACAGTATAAAATACACCAATTACCAGAGTAAATAATGAATGCATTTTTTGATGTAAACATCAGTTTTGAGAAATACAAAAGAAGCTAAACTCAACGGAGAGCACTATATAAAACTGTCCTTAATTCAAAAACTTTTGTAAACGAAATCTTTGATATATTTTCAGCATTTTTCATTTTGTTTAACACAGTCATCCACGAGGAACACAGATCATCAGCAAAAATTAAATATCAAGAAAATATATGCAACTAGTACAAAGAAAAACGTAATTTATGTCTTAACTTAAAACAATTTCCACCGAACTAAATCCGAAAAAAACAAACCGAACTAACAGTTATGTTAAAGAAAGGAACCAAGTTGAATCGAAAGAATTTATCATTTAAAAAGTACACTAAAAACGTAAATAACTTACAAACTTTTGAGAAAATTATAAGTGTTCTTTGTTTCGTTAATTTTAATTGTCTTTTACTGTTTTTTTAGCACTAACAATCCTTTTATACACTGAATTAAAAATTGGGTATAATGAAGACTTTGTAGAAGTTACTTAAAACTAACATTAAGATCCATTTTTAAGGCTCATCATGTATATACACCAGTGGTGAACAAACTTATATCACCACATTTATGCTCGTGGGTGAAGTAATATAGTTTTTCTGAACAGTATTTATGTACTTTGATTTGCTTTTTCGAAGTAGCAAATAGGGATGGACATCTCCGACCAGTTTTTAATTTTTTGTTTTTTTTTCGGTAATGAATTTGAAAATTGGTTTCGCGGAGGAAAATCGAAAACCCCTAAAATTTTCAAACAGATTTTGTTTGAATTTCATATTCTGTAGCACAGAAGCGGTTACGCAATTAGTGCCATGTTAAGTGCATTTATGTAATATTGATTAATTTAACGTTTGAGAATTAAGAGACCGGCTGTTTTCTCCGGTGATTTCCAATCGGATATCCAAAAGCAGGTTGATATAAAAAATCCCCGTCCCTTGTAAAAAAAA
>JAPVRG010182300.1:0-14833 GCA_029783565.1 Rhagoletis cerasi | reverse complement strand
AATCTCGTAACAAGAAGTAAGATTTTTATGGACTTAGGGAAAAGGGGCGTGACACCGCGCACTCATGACTACTTAAGTTTATATCGGTAACCGCTTTACCGATTTCTACCAAGCACAGCTAAACTATCAATAATGTTTGAAAAAGGGTTTTACCACGTAACGTAAGGTTTCAGTATCGTGAAAAAAACGATGCTTCATACGTGCGCCGGGTATTTAATGTTCGGTTTTACCCGAACTTAGACTTCTTTACTTGTTTATTTCCCTTTTGCATGCAGCTTGAACGAATTCAAAAATTGTTGAAATTTTGCTGTGTTATTAGTGCATTTTGCGTACACATAGGCCATAGAAATCAAAATATGTATGCACACACTTATATATATATATATATGTACAAATATATGTAAATGCATACACACACAGACATATAGATGCATACATTCTTATGGGAGTAGATATTTTATGTTCTAATGCTACAGGCGTAGATAGAAAAACATCACCAGGATACTGACCTTTTCAGACACAACTGCATCATTCCAATGTACTGAGTGCACCTTAATGTTCTATTATTTTGTTGGTATTCCTTTATACTTTCGCGTGTTTGTATACTCGATAGCTTTTGCAATGTAAGTATGTATGTATTTATTTAGTTTTCCACCATATCCGCATACCGTTTACTGCTGGCTTCTGCGAAAGAGAATCAGCACTGATGTTATGTATTATGTAGAACAAATATGGTTGCACCGGTGCACTAAGGGCACCGAAAAAGTTAGAGAAGTTCGTTGAATTCTATTCCCTTCCTTGAACGCTTTACGTAGATATGTACTTTGCATTTGGATTCTTTTTTGGGTGGGTGCTGCTAACGCACACTTACACACAATCGCATGCACTTGCATAAGTACATATGTACGTATTATGTAAATATGTATGAATATATATTATTCTCGCGGGTTAAGGTGTTAAGAGAGCATACGAAGCCTCCCTTCGTGGGCGGAAAATGAAATAAAGGAATCACTAAACCAGTGCGATTTGAAAGATAAAGGAAATCGAGAATGCGAGCTCGTTTGATGTGAGATTGAGACACTTTTGCGAGAAAGCTCTCGCTACCACTATCACTATGTACATATGCATGTATGTATATCGACACTCTCAGCTTTGGGAACTAGAAAAGGACGTTTTTTCTGTTCCTCTTGGTGTTATTCCTTTCTAAGTGTTATTTCGACTTCGCGCTTGCTTTGAAATGAATTTCGTTTTTTCATGTAAATGTTAGTCGGTTTCAGCACATAAATACATACATATGTACATGGATAATAAAAAAAACATGCATAACTTCTTCACTAGACATTTGCACACATTTCCTAAATCACATAATCACACTTATTTCTCACTTTCGAAAAATAATTTTAACTAACTCAAATATGTTGTATAAAAAAAGGCGTTAACAATTTCTCCATTACACCTCACACTTATCCGATCCGGTTTGCCTTTGGCTATTGGCAGTTGGTACCCGTCTTGTTTCAAGAACAGCGTCACTTCGTTTGGAACTTTTTGATTCGCTCACATTTGTCGGTTAGAGCTTCAACATTGGTTTTACAAATTTTCTTTTTCAACATGCTACTTTCTTTACATGCATATGTACATACATACACATGTACTATATATGAGCTGATGCTTCGTTGTCGAAAGGAGACACGAGCGGGCACTAACACTACACCGTTATCACTATTCTCTTTTACCTTCCCATGATTCCTTTATGGTAATTTTTTAAATGATTACTTTTTACTCTCTGTATAATATCATTCGTTGTTGAGGTTTTTTATGCTGTACATACGCACATACGTATGTAGATTCAGAATCGTCAGAATCGACGCACATATGCATATGTACATACGTATGGTGTTATTTTCGATGGGCGGTTCGCGAAGAATTTGGATCCCAAAGTGAAATTCTGTAAAAATTAAGAAAGAATGTTGTATTAATAAAAAAAAAATATACGTTACTAAATCAGCATTTTCCGCTTTCGTCTTAAAACGAAAACTCTCCGAAATACATATGTATGTACATATGTACATATCTGTGTTCGTATGGAATAGTTGCTTAAGTCGGGAAGTTGGCTTTAGCATAAGGTACCATTCGCAGCGTACGATTGCAGAGGACGCACTGACGCCGAGCCATTGAAGAACTCTTGGCAAATAAACGTGAAAGAAATAGTTCTGATGCTAGTCAATCAATATTCTTATTAAGTCTCATCAAAAAATTCCTTGTGGTTTAAAAAATGATGCATTTTACTAAAGCCAGACTCCTGACTTAAGCTTTTATTTCATACGAACACAGATATATGTATGTATGTATGTATGAATGAATAAAATGGTGTTGGCTATTGTGGAGCGGATTGCGCTTATTTGAGTCAAGCAAGATATTTGCGGCTATTCTCCAATGGCTATAAGCCACTTTTGATTAAACTTTGGCCGGAAAGAACGTTTGACAACATATCCAAATAGCAGCAATGTATAAAACAACGAAACAGTAGCAAGTAGAAGCAGCAATTTTAAATTACAACAAACACGTTGGCCAATACACATTTAGAACAGCCGAGTTATACCCTAATAAATATGCTGTTTTGCCTTTTTTGCTGATGTGTTGGTTGAATAGCATGCCACTGCTGGGCTTAGCCAATTGATTGGTCAGCGACTCCGTCTTCTGCAGTCACAACTGGATCCACAGCGACAGCTAAAACGACTTTGCCTGGTCCAGCACATCAGATTTACTTCTAACCAGAGCGCATACTTTTGTTGCTAGCTATTGGCCCAGCCATATGCCTTTGTCGATTTCTTATTCTTCTCTTCTTTTCTATGCTGTTGCAACTGCCAGTTTTGTTGTTTTGGCACCAATTCTTTGCTGTTACGTACGTACCTACATATGTGTAAGTAACTGCGAAACGATGTTGTCCAGTTGTTTGCTGTTGTCGTTTTGCTGTTCAGGATTTATCGTTATTGCCGTTGCTGCAGTGGAAAATGCTCCGGCAGTTAATTTTATTGTTGCTGTTGCGCCTAACTGATGGAATCTGACCATCAGGGGAATTTTTATGTGTGGTTGAAAACCGGTTCTTACTTTTCTCTATGTGGTTGTTGTTGCTTTCGCCGTTGTGCTACTCTGGTCACTATTTTGTCGTTATAGGTAGTGATTTGCTGATTTGATTTGCAATTTGATAATTATTTTGTATCGTAAGCGTGTATGTATCCAAATATACCTATGCGTAGGTACACATTCATACATACATACCCAGTATACACATACGATTTTTTCATTCACGGCTTGTACATACATACATACATATATAAGTACATAGAACATGTTTTAAATTTTTTCATTAACATTTTATTGTTTAGATAGTTACATTGATTTTTTGCTGTGAATTAATTTCAAACGATTATCTGTATTCAATCTGAAGCGAACATTTCAAATTATTTCTCTCTCCCACATATTTTTTTTTTATTCCCATATACAAGAACGGAAACGTTTTAAACGTCCGGTGAAAACCAGTCACAACGATATCTGAAAACGAACTAAAATCGAAACAGCCAAATCATATCCCGTGAGCTCTAAAAGCAGGTATTTGCTTACAAGTGCAAACGACACGAAGGTGGCAATTGCAGTCGCGAGAAAGAGCGAGTGTGTAAGAGCCGCTATCGCAATGGAATCACTACTTCCATACAGTTCAAAAATTTTCAATGAGCAGCATTGAGTAATCCAGAGAACGCAAGTTAATAAAAATAAAAAAGTGCTGAATGGAGCTGTTTTGCTCAAATAGTGGGAATTATCAATTGGAACTGTTCCTACGGTTGGTTGTTGTCAAAGCGTTCTCTTGAGGAACAGCTTACAAAGAATGATAAAAGAGCAGTAATATCTGCATAAATAGCTAAGAAAGCTAACTTCTTTCAAGCTGAATGTTAGGAATCAAATTTAAGTCTATGATGCACTTATACCCATGTGTAGCACAAACATACACAGGTACGTATGTGATCGTTATACACTTTGTGTTATGGCACCTCAAAAACCTTGTTTGAATCTTTGAAGCGTTAAACGAACTGTAATTTGTATGTATAGTTCAATTCGAGTCTTATACATACCATTTGTACATTATGTTCATCTCTTCCCTGTCGTCTGTATTTACATATTTACAAACATAAAGTATGTCTTCATTTTCCATTAGACTCTTTCGTTTCTCACCGAATGTTTGCTGAATTGTCTTATCGCAGGTGGGTGTTGCTTTCTCATTCTTTTCCTGGGATTTTACATCACTTATTATCTTTTATATTCTCATGTTTTGTTTATCAATTTCTTACTTCGGTGTTTCAATTCTGTAATGTTTCACAATCATTTCCTATACTTTTTCAGTTGTCTCTTAACAGCCGTTGGAATGTTTGCCTGCATTGTGCGTGTGGGTAGTGGTTATTTCTCAGCTTGTAACAATATCCCGGTTTGAATTGGTATGCTGTGATGGCGTCGCTTTTAGGTATAAGTAGTAGTTATAGCGTATTTAAAAGCTTAGACAATATAAATATGTACATAAATATATAAATGTAAGCATACTTTGTAGGGAAAAGTACTAGGTCCGAACTAGTTTGAAACCAGTTTGCTTTAGAGTAGAACTCCACACCAGGTTTTTCAAGAGTTCAGCGCTTTTCAGGTTTTCAAAGTGAATCCGAAATTGAAGATTGGCCTTTTTTCGTATTTTGTGAGTTCTCATAGCATGTATGTACATTAGGGTGGTCCTTAAACAAGTTCAAGTCTCACCCCCTGAATCGATAATACCACGGCTAAAGATGTCACATATAAATTTTAGTCCCGATTGGAGACGGTTAAGGCGTGTCGCACAGGGGCCAAAGTTCGTATTCCACTATGGAGACTCAAAAAAATTAAATTAGTTTTTTTCATCTAATAGCAAAAATCGATACTACTGTAGGCGCAGATATCACATATAAATTTTGGTCCCGATCGGAGTCGGTTAAGGCGTGTCGCACAGGTGTCAAAGTTAAGATTCTACTATGGAGACTCAAAATACAGGAATCCGAGCTTTGACCCGAACTTTGACCCCTGTGCGACAATCCTTAACCGGCTGCAATCGGGACAACAATTTATGTGTGATATCTCCAACGTTAGTAGTGTCGATTTTGGGTATTAGATGAAAAAAAAAATTAATTTAAATTTTTTGAGTCTCCATAGAGAAATCGGAACTTTGATCGGTCTCCGATTTGGACCAAAATTTATGTGTGATATCTTTGACTATATTGGCATCGATGTAGAGGTTTGGGAAATCTGATGTAAAAATGTGCTTCATATATTTAAGGACCGCCCTAATGTACACACAAACATGCACTGTATGTATATATGTATGTACTCATGGACAAAAAAGTAGCCCAGTTTTGCCTATTTTTCTATTGTTTTATTAATTTTTTTTTATAAAAGTCTAGCTAATTATATAACACCATATATATATTTACTTAAATCAACATTTTTTACTTTGCACAACAAATAGAAAAATTCATCAAATTTTACAAATTTTCATCAAATTTTCAGAATTTTCACAAACATTTTTGGTATGCAGTTTTATATCCCAATAAATTTTAGTGCAAGTTTGCAGTTGCCCTGGATTTTTGATAATTTTTTTTTGTGAAAATCCTGACGAAGAAATAGCTTTTGTGTGTTTGTAGGGGAAAATAATTATTTTTATAAGCTTTAGAGACATATTGACACTAAGCAAGTCGATTTTTCACCTAGAGATAACGTGTAGACAAATTTCTAACTTAAAAATCAACTTCGACCACCATGCTTAATGCACATACATACATATGTATATACATTAGAGCGTCCCGCCTTTCAGGCGAAATAAAAAAAGTTAGCCGTACACCCCTCATATGAAGTGTTTTTGAAAACCATTTAAAAAATACCCTGCAGGGAGTGACGTTAGCTTATACCTAACTTTAGTCTGTATACGCGAACACTAGTGGTAACTATTAACTGTATATTTTGTTCGAAAGAAGCTAACTACTTTTGTGGGGCGATGGCCGCAAAAAAGTCAGTCCTGGATACCTCTGCATTAGATGTCAACTAACTTGTAACTAACTACTTTTGGACATAAAATATCAATAAGAAAAAAAGATTTTTTCAATTTTTTACATGTTTATTTATTTACTTTATTATTAAAATTTTTTTATTTGTTTGCATATGTATTCTGCTGTAGGTGGCCCCATATTCGAATTCCGTCAGACATAACATCAAAATGATAATATATAATTTCGATCTTCTTTTTATTTGTCCTGAATTCGAAAAAGCATCTGTGAAGTGCATGAAAAAGGTGCATTCAAAGTATGTTTTGTATGAGGATATTTAAATAGAAACTTGTTGAATGAAAGTAAACTTCTGATTACGTCTGCATGACTCCTGCATGACTTTACAACTCATTTTAAGTTGGGTTTGTCGTAGCTAATTAAAAGTGAGGTATTTATAGAAATCTCCCAAAAAAAGCTAACTAAAAGTTGGTTATTTTTAACAATTGATAATTTTTCACTGCAGGATAATAAAAAATATTTTTGGACAACCCCAGTAGACGCCCAATTAAATTTTTCTTCATATCTTCGGCATTTATAGGCGGATTTCAAAGTTTGATACACCAATGTTTTTGTCTCGAGGAGGGGGTTTTGACCTCATGTGCTCCATTGTGGTACTTACCCACCAGATCTGAGTTGCTACCACCCTAACGTACCGACCTAATGACATTAAATTAATACCGTCAAAAATCATTCATCTTTTGCGAAAGAAGTCTTTCGATCAGTTCAGTAGAACCCGAAAAAAAAACACATTTTATTTTTAGTTGGAAAAAACCAACTTTTTTTGTTTGCTTTGTTTTCTTTTTTTTTATGGATCACCTGAGGTCAATTAACTTCCGTAGGAAAACCCCCCTCGGTAAATTTTTACTCCGTAGAAATATGAGGTGGAAAAATTTACTATGGTGTACAGATAAATTCAATTTTGCTGTGCCAAATACAATGTAAAATTTTGACAATTGAAAGACCAAACAAACGCTCTATTGTGTGTTGATAAAATTGTTAAATTTTATATATAAAATGAACAGAATAGAATATTTAAAGATGTCTTCCGCGTGGTACCCTTTCAATTGACAGAATAAAATAAATATTAGCAAATAAATCCGATTTATTTTATATTTTACAGGTTACATGTGTACGCTTATTTCCGCTTCCATTTGTATTTTCGCTCCTTATTACCACCAAGCAATAAATGTATACATGATTCAATAATTGAATCATGATATGTATACATATTTAGATGCTGTCAAAATTTTACCTAGCCCCCTGATGTTCGTATTCACCACGAGAAATGGCAAAATTTTCATTTGATCTGTCAGAATTTTCTCTTTTCTATTAATTGGCACACAGCCAAAGTAGCAAAATTTTCCTATAAGGCAGCGAGAAATTTAATATATTTTACTTTCACGTAATAAAGTTTATACTGCTGAATTTAAATAAGGACATACATTTTTGATATCGCCCTAATATTCAAGATATATACTATTATTTTACGCTGGTTTCTTTAATTTTAAAAACAAACCCTAATTTTAAAGCATTGGAAAAATTTGTTATTGATCTGCTTTATAGTTTTTGGGATTATTTGTTCACATGGACTTCGGAATAAGACCGATTATGATGGAATTAAATTTAAATTTGTTCAGTATTGCGAATCCATATGTAACTGATACATCTGTTTTTATATGAATATTAAGTAAATTTAGCTAAACATCAACATTTGTTTTGAAATGCTTCCCGGATGTTTTAGTTCCTAGTATTTGCATTTGTATGTAAGAATAAAAAGGCACATAATTAGGCATGGTCTGAGAATCGTACAATTTGAAATCGGTGCGATTTACAAAACTTTTTTTTGATATTTCTTAACAAAAAGCCAAATATTTTGCTCTAAATCGATTAATGTGACTTAAATGATGAGTTTCTACCAGTTTTCATTTGAAAATTTCTCTACTTACATACATTACAAATGTTGAAAAATATTTTGCAAATCGTACCGATTTCAAATCGTACGATTTTCAGAACAGGCTTGAATATGTTTATGACGTAGTGGATGACTGGACTCGCATTTAGATACCATGTGCAACAATTCTTTCCATTAATTTATTGCATGTATCATACATAAATGAAAGGCGTAAATAAGCGTAAAATAGGAATCACTGGTCTGTAAAAAATTATGAAACATGTATGTACATATGTTCATACTTATATTTACACAAGTACGCAAATACCTACAACATGTACATCCCTGCACATATGTACATTCATACTTACTTTGCTTTAGCATTACATTGTTACAGCATATACATACATACATAAACGTGAAAACGAAAGTAAATTTACCTGGAAATAATAAAAAAAATGTTTTTGTTATTATTGCATTTCTTGTTTATCTAATTTCCATTGCGGCTATTTCGATTTGATTTAGGCAAGCCACCGCAAACCGCCCAAGCCACACTCCCTCTAAATGTTAACACATTTCAGCGATTTTGTGTTTGTATTGTTTGGCTTTTTTTTTTTTAGAAAAAACTCAGATGCACGGCAGTGGCATTTTAAACACTCATCTGCTTCGTAATTATTGCAAAATGAATGACGTACGTACATACATATGTATGTGCATCTGTATGTACGTTCGGATATTTCTTCTTGTGTTGCCAAATTTATCTGCATTGTTGTGGGCCAATCGAAACATCTTGCGAAAATGCCCGACTTCCTTAACAAGATTTGTATGTACATATGTGCATACATATGCACTAACATACATATGTACATTAGTCATATGGCTTTTTTCTAAAACGAAATATACATATGTATGAGGAGAGGAAATGGAATTTTCCATGTATTTATGTCCTTTTCAGTACCACTTATGAAAATTCCATTAATTCCATATACAGTGGACATCCAGTATAACGAACTTTCGGAATAATGAATTCAATACTTTTTCTCTAAAAAAAAACAAATAAAATGTTAAATTTTTCTGGTCGTTGAAATAAATATAGCATTTCTTTAAAATTTAATACATACATTGATTTATTTAATTCAGACAAAAAGCCTAACAGGAAGGCACAATCTGAAAAGATACAGGCTACTCATGGGTCTCCTTATGGAGAAACTAAGAATCATCACAGGTTTTTTGACGGGCCATTGCAGGCTAAGAGGGCACTTGTATGATTTAGGAAACTGGTCTAGTGACCTATGTCGCTTGTGTGATGCTACCAAGGAGACTCCATCTTACCTCCTTCTGAAGAGTGAGGCCGTTGCACGTAGAAGGGAGGAGCATAGGGCATGTGTGGCCAAGAGAAGAGCACTTACACTCTCTACCCCCGGAATCTATTCTGAAATTTATAGTCTCTGGGGCTGGTTGAGGTATTGTGATGAGCTGAGGGCACAAACCTACTAGTCGTAGTTCTTCAATTCCATTATCTATCTATATTTAATTGAAAAGATGGTAATATTAAAGATAAAAAAAAAATCACTCAGTTTAACGAAGTTTTCGATTTTACGAATCAAGTCAGCCGAATAAAAGAACTGTAGTAACAAATTTTTGATCGCAGTCATAATTCGGTCCACACATGGTAGCATTATTACAGGTATTGTCTTTCCAGAGAGCGTAAATTCCGATCTGCCTTATTTACAAAACATGATTTTTAGGGAAAAGGGCATATTTCCAATAACCATATATACATATATATCTCTGGTCACAAGCAGTAACCGCCTAAGTCGGAAGTCAGCCTTTACTAGAATGCACCATTTACCTTTTTTGTAAAAACTCAAGAATTTTTGAATGAGTCTCGGGGAGAATATTGGTAGAGAGTTTATCCATTACAATTATTATTTTCACATTCATCAGGTAATAGTATTGAAACAGCAAATGTGACGTGTGTGAAAGCAAAAATCGTAAATGGAACAGTATACTAAAGCCGGCCTTCGGTATTTTTTAAACAAACCTTCTTGCAGAAAACTTACTTATAGACGGCTTATATTCAATACCCTCAATCTGAAAATTTGAAAAAAAAAATTAGATTCTGATATAAAAATCCATCTAGACTTAACTGTCAAAGAAGATGTTAATACTGACCTTGTATGTCGCTTGTTAGAAGAGTTTACTATTGAAATGCGAGATTAAAATAACATCAGTGATTACAATTAAGTCCCAGATGGGTTCTAACATCAGAAAGTACTTTTTGTGAAAGTTGCTGATAGAGGGTAATGAATATAACTTATTATATTATATTATATTATATTATAATATATTATATAAGTCCTCGGTATTTAAATTGCAGAAACCGAAAATAAACATTTGTTTAGTACACAAGTTAAAAATTTTTACTGTTCACCTGTTTCAAACGTTTTTTTTTTGTTTTAGGAAAATATAAAAAATCTAAATTTGCGAAAACAAAAAGCAAAGCAAAGCAAAAATAATCAATAACTGTGAATTATTAAGCCTGTTCCAGGTACTTCACGATTTGCAGGTTTTACAGAATTTACAGGAATAGCTGTTTTTGCCATTAATAAACCATGTGGAAGGTCGCGACCGGGAACAGCTTCGTGCAAAAACCTGCAAATCGTGAAGTAGTTATAATATTCGGGGTTAACATAGAAATTTCTATATACATACATACATGTGAGTTTTTTACTACACATTCTTTTTAACACGCTTATATTAGTTTCACTTGTATGTTTGTTTGCTTGTTTGTTTGTAACTCTCTTCTGGCAGCTGCTGCAAACGTGTTTTTTAGTTTTTTAAACCATATTTTACTTATTAATTTAGAAAAAAAGTCATGTGCTTAATGTATGTACATACATAAAGTTTCGAGATGTAGAAGTTGAACAGACGGTAAACGGTACGAAGGTTTTGGTGTGTGGCTAATACCGTTTCAATGCAAAATTCTTATTTTCGGTTTAAAAAGCTATACAAAAATTTTCGAAATCGTGCCGATTTCAAATCGCGCAAATTTCAAAACATGCCCGAATAACTGAGTTTTGGTTAGACTCTAATGTATTTGCATACACGTATACACACACTTATACATATGTAGGTACCCAGTTGGCATTTGCAAAAGAGCTTCTCGAAAAGGGTCTTCTCCTAGGGAAGGCTTAAGACAGGGTGATGTAATCTTGCAATTCAATAAAAAAATTTTAATAAACACCACCCTGGAAATGCCCCAATCGCTTGGTCTGGCCTTGATTCAAAGTGAACATTTGAACACACATTTACATGCGTGGCTGTAGCTCAGTGCGCAGAGATGCTTCTAGGAGGGTGAGCGTTCGAATTCCGTCAGAGGCAACGTGGTTATAAAATGATAAAATATTTTTTTTTCCGAAATATGATAAAGCATCTGTGAAGTGCAGAATGCATACGTACTCCAACGAAAAAAATTGGACTATTGAAGACCACATGGAAGCCCTTCCCAGACATAAGAAAATGTAAAGCATTGACAAGTGGGACATCTCATACAAAAAATAATGTGAAACAGAAGGGGTTGTGTCTGCCAACGGAAGGACTAGAAGTGTTTCTTGAAGGGGTTTCAGGCCCTTATTTTGCCTACTGGGTATGTACTATCACAATAAACACTGAAGTAAGCCTATTTATTAATCAATATTTTCCGAACGTGCATTACAACAGTTTCCCAAACTAGTTTGTGAAATATCAATTTTCCAATCATTTCAAACTTTTTTACAATTTGTTGGTTTTGTTGAAAAAATGAGAAGTTAAGTTGAATATACTCTGAGGTAGATATTTAAAAGCAATTTCAATTGGAAATTTAAGTTAAGAGTGGGTAGAGGTACGTACTCTCGTTCAGCAAGTCTCGGGATCGATTCACGGTGGTCTAAGTATAAAAATAAAGTTTTGAATTTTTTAGAATATTATTTATGAAATTTGAAAACAAATTAATTAACATGTGTGCAGAATATGCAAATTAAATAAGATAAATATAAAAATAAAATTTATAAAAAAAAATTTCTAACAAAAAACAATTTTGGGGGCTCGACCTGCGACCTTCGCTAGGCTAGCACGTGCCCATTCAGCTACTGCACTGCCATCGACGGCGCTGTCTAAATCGAAGTTTTTTAGTCATTCTACTTTGCACAAAAACGTTTATGAAGAATTGTTTTCCAAACACGAATCAAAAATGATAAATAAGAGATATAATTGTTAATAAATGAGATACAATATTTGCGGGAAACATTTTCCAGACGTCGGGCTTACTGAAGCAATTTTATAGTAAGTTTAACCCTAATGTATTGCTTGTTGGGATGTACAGAGTCATAACACCAAGCAGTCAAACTCTGCACTGCAGGTTTTATACTTCCATACGACAAAACATACATTCATATTAGGGATGTTACGAATATTTGCATTCGCTTTTGCGAATGCCTTGCGAATGCGAATGTGTACATGCCCACAGCGCGTAGACTAAACGGGTTTCATTCGGCGTATAGAACCGGTTTTCTTTTTCTCGCTGAATAGCGGCCGTCACTCTTGTATGCAAACATGACGTAACGAAAAGTATGACCATGTGAAGGTACGAGAAGCATGTTCGCCATTCATGTTGATGTATAATCTGGATGTATAATCTGGACACATTAAGAAATTTGAAATTAAAGCTCAATTTAAGGCCTATCTTAAAGAAAATCGAGCCTCTCATTGAAAACCCTCTAGATTGGTGGAAATCTAAACTAAAGTCCGACAAATTGACAGATCTGGCGGTCCATCCGCCAGCGTTCCGAGTGAGCAATTGTTCAGTACAGCCGCCTTATATACGAGCCTCGAGGAAATCGCCTCATGGGGGAAAAACGGCAAAATTACTTTTTCTGAAGTATAATATGCCTCTTTTGAACTTTGACCAATAGATTAAAACACTGTTTACATATGTATGTATGTATAACACTGGTTCAATGTTTTAATAATTTTTTATATTCCTATTGTAACTTACAAAATTTGTAAGTAATAAAAATGATGACTTAAATTGGTTATAGCTTTTTAAATGTTATTCCTAAACATTCGCATTGGCATTTGTAAAATATATGACATTCGTAAGATCCCTGGTACATATGCAAGTGTTTTCTGCTCTTGATATCTTTGTTGATATAATCTAGCTGTGCTTTGTAAAAACAATGAAGATTAATGCAAAATAGCCATCAGCAAGATCTGCAATCGAATTGTCAAGAAACAGCTGTTTGCTTGCTGGAACGTGTTGCAACTACCGGAGCGGAACATTAGCTTCTTGGTGGATTTATTAGTATGTACTAGGGTGATTGACTTGAATATTTTTTGACGGTTTTTTTGAAATCTTAATTTTTCGAATACCGAGTAAACCGTTTTTTTACAATCGATAAACCGGATTTCCACCTAGTTTATTTATATACCAGAATCCAAGAATTCTAAATACTTATTTCATTTATTAATGTATGTAACTAGAGTCTTTTTTTAAATTTTATATCTGAATACTGGAACATTTCCTACTGCAGAAACTTACAAAAAAAAAGTAAAAGGAAGCCCGATCGAAAATTGTCCGTTTTTGCTTTTGTTGTACCAGCTTACTAAACTCTGCCAGAATCAGGGAATCGACTACATGTAAGGAGAGGTATGTACATATGTTAGATGAGCTGAAGTGAGTGGGCATGTGAAGAGGTGGTTACCATCGTCGGGCATCTTATTCAAAATAGACAGAGTAGTTTATCGCGTCTCACGAAGCGACACGAGCTCTCTGTCTGAGATAGGTGGTTTTTGGTCTCCGATAATGGAATTCAAGGTGCGAGAGTTGACGAAGGTGTTGATTAATTCTTGTTGAATGTCCTTCAAGGCCTGTCTATAATAGGCTATTGGATATAATCATCAAAATAAAGTCGACGCTAAAGTTAGTTGCAGCTTTTTGACATCATTTTCAAAGGAATATCTGTCGAAAAAGCTGCAACTAATTTTAAAGTCGACTTTATTTCATCTATTAATATCTATTACATAAATAGGCAATCTAAGGTATAAACAATTATTCATCATTAGAAAGGTATTTTGATGCTGATGTGCAGACAATTTTTAAAATTTCAAATCATTTTAAAATAGAGAGAAAAAATCTATTCAAAAGTCACACCAATACCAAGGCCATACATGTACATGGTTGGGGCGGAAATGCCTCCTAAATGTATGCTTTAATATTGATAATGAAATGCGAAGCAGCAGTGTAAGAACAATTTAGATTGAAATGAATGCAACGATGAGAGAAAAGTTGAATATGTAGATGAAGAAAGTGTAGAGGAAGAAATGAATAAAGGAATAAAGGAAAAGATGAAAATAATAATAAAGATTTGTAAAGATAAAGACAAGGAAGAAGGTTAATTAAAATATTTAATATAACGGCAAAGGAGGGTGTAAATATTACATGCAGAAAAGAATGAAGATAAAGATTAGGATGGAGGTAAAAGAAAAGGTAAAGATAAAGGTAAAGATGAAAAGATAAATAAAGGGTGGTTAAATTTTAAGGGCCGATGTTGAATGTGAACCACACCTAAACGTCAAGTTTTTTTCTGCATTTCATTTGACATTTCTCAATTTCAGACTAACTCAATTTGAACATGGAAAGATACACTTTCGAAGAAAATCATCTTCAGTGATGAGGCAAATTTTCACCTCAGTGGATTCGTCAATAAGCAGAATTGTCGCATTTGGGCGAATGATAATCCAAGAGTGCTTGTCGAAAAACCAATGCACCCACAAAGAGTGACTGTTTGGTGCG
>JAPVRG010182267.1:0-12561 GCA_029783565.1 Rhagoletis cerasi | reverse complement strand
GCTAGTTTTCCAACGAAATCTTTGCTTCAACTCTCTAAGTAACTTATAAACACGAGTGAAAAAATTCATAAAAGTGCGACAGGGGCTCATATCTACTCCTTTTCATGCGAGAGGAAACTCTAGCACACTTTCCAACATTATTTTGCTCGTGTTTTTTAAGTTAGTTGTACTAGACTTTAAGAAACAATTTCGTTGAAAAGAATTAGCGATGTAATTCATTTTTCACAATATCTATGGCAAATAGTACACATATATTGTATATTATATTACTATACCTCTAATTCATACGACGTTATTCTTAATTTTTTTGTTAAATGAATATCATTACTGAATTTTATTTATTGGGGAAAATCTGTCGCGTCCGTAACTCGTACTATACGTCATAAAGAAAAGGCGAGAAATATTTTTCATAATTCATAAGTCTACCAACCAAAGGCATTGTTTGACCTCCGTTTCCACATTCAAAGAAAATAACTTTTTCTCCAAACATCGCAGAATTTTTAACATTTCTCCATGCGTTAAAAAAACACTTCCCTGTTGTGTCGCGTCCGTACCGGTTTTTATTTGAGTGTACCTTTGTACTTAACTGTTCATCTTTTCAAAATTTTTTGTTGTTTATAGCACTCTTCCAGTGCTTTGCAATAATTATAGTATACATACGATCTTTCCGTTTCTTTCTTATTTTAAGCTTGGTTAAACGCGTACGAATGTCGCGTCCGTTACGCAGGATATGCCCATATGTAGATACATATCTGGCCAAGGACTGTGACTTCAGCATCATTACCCAAAAACTCTTTGGGGAATTTGCATGCTGTTACACCCGGAAACATAGTTGACTGCGCGAATAACTTTACGCGAGTTTCTTCGCCGTCAACTTTTGAGCTCGCGTCTTTCTTCGTGTCTAGTGACGATATGTAGTATGTGGTAAATTGTTTCTTCTGCTACTGGGAAAATAAAGAGCTTGAGTTGACTAAAGCATTCAGAGTCGAAATTCGTAAACAAAATATTAGCCAAATCTTTTGTGGCCGAAGCCAGAAAAGAACAAAACTAGTTAGCTTAAACGAGGTGATAAAACTCGGGTGAACTATAGTCGGCCTGACGCCTAGTGTTGCAAAGGAAGTATGCTGTGCTATTATTTTTAACACGCTTATATTAGTTTCACTTGTATGTTTGTTTGCTTGTTTGTAACTTTTACCTGTCCACATAAGTGGCACATCATCTGCTGCATACATTTAGGCGTGTATAGTTCTACAAGCGGAGACAAATGCCGGAAACAGTAATTGCACCAAATAGTACATGCACGATCGATATCAAGGTTGGAGGCCTAAATTTAGTTTGTCATTAGGCGCCTTAAAACAGTTTCCGAAAAGATTTTTCCCGTTTTAAAAAATCGCCAGGCTTGAAAGTTGCACATAAAAGCAAAAAAAAATAGAAATAAATATAGTTTAAAAAAACTAAAAAACACGCTTTTATAATAGGATAAACTAAAAAGTAGAAAATAATTTTAATGTATAAATTAATAAACAATAAATAGTATTACTGTGGAAAAAGCGTGGGGTGCTATATATTTCCGTTCTTCCGTTGAACTTCAACACTCCACGTCAAGCGGTGCAAACGTGAAAATAAATTTGCCCTGAGGACGATTACCGAAGGTAATCGAAATATATTGGAAAAACAGAAACTTGTGTTTTTATTAGTTGAAAAACTGACCTCGAGCCAGCTCAAAGAAGAAGTGTTACAAAGAAAAGGTCGCTAAAATATCTAATATATTTATTATATTTTTGATTTATATTTTGAATAAATAAAATTATGCAGATATTTTGCAACAACTTCGCGTCCATAAGCCCAATTAACTTAATCACATGTTTCATGGGAGACACTCTAAGTAGCAGAGTAGGTACCGTTTAGAATAAAACGCCGTTATTCTAACATCTTCGTTCCCACGAAAGTCGGGTCTACGTAGCCGGAACGACCCAGATTCATATCTGGCCAAGAACTGTCACTCCCAACACGAGTACCCAAAAACTCTTTAAGAACTTTGTATGCTGTTACAACAAAAACATTCTAACATCTTCCTGAACGTAACATTGAATAGACTAAATTTAGTACTAAATATAATAAATCTGCTTGTTCGTGCTCTCATAACACTTTGCGCCCATTGTAACAACATGTGGAAAAATAAGAAATTCAAGCAAAAATTTAGTCAAATAATGAGAAATTTCGAATATGAAAATTACTTCCGCCAATGTCTACAGCTTTCATAAGCGTCAGCGAAAAACAAACAAAAGCCAATAAGCAAAGTAGAACTGCCATTGGTTGACTAGGTAGACAGACACTGATTTAGTCAGCTACCACCAACAAAGAAAAATAAGCTGTTGCGCATACTTAGTATGCATATGTACTTACATATGTATATTTTTGCAGTACATATTCAAACACAAATTTTGGTTTGGCGGTGGCGGTGGCGGTGGCGGTAAAGTGCTGCTCATCAACGCTTTACAGCTGATAGCACTATATGCCTATATGAATGTTTGAACATTAAGGTGGTAAAAAAAAAAATTAAAACCTAACAAATCATTGCGGAACAAGGCTATTTTTATGCTATTATTCGAAAAACAATCAATATCAGATTTTTTTTTTCATTGAAAACATATTTCACTTATAGGTTGCTTAAAGCGATTTTATTTTTGCATTTGATATGAATGTACAAAAATAAATTTCTAGTTAATGAGCGCTGCTTTCGTTAATCCTAGAAACTATTGTCTGTAGTTGGCAACTAAACGAGGAATAATGCTGTTTTTGCTCTTCATTCTTGGTAAGCGTTTGGTTATATTTTTTGCATCAAACAAATTCCCGGTTCAGCACAGTCGTTCGCATTTTTCATTTTCGAACAATTTTCATAAAGTTCCTTATAATAGGATTCGTACATAGCTTTCATATTTCCGTTGTTCAGAATTTACATCCAAGAAAGTTTGTCCTTTCAGTAACAAATGCTTCCAAACTAAAAAAAAAAGTAGGTAATTTCGGACGCCTTAGATTCTAGGTCATCTGCTTTAAGAACCGCTACTCGGTCTACTTTTGTTTTGATCATACAAAGCCACACTGCAGCCAATAGCTATACGAGCGATACCCGGAGAAGAGGCGGGTGTAGAGTTGTATATATTTAAAAGAAGAAACGAGAGACTAAAGGACGTATGTAAGTGCAAAGAGCTTCCGATGCGCGGAAATGCGACCCGAAAATTTCATTTGAAAATAAGGCAGCAATCAAATGGTTTCAATACCAGAGCTGGTTCTTGCCAAGACGAAGATGGAAATCTAGGGTACACTTGAGAAAGGGAACACTTCCCCACGCTTTTAAATGACGGCATCGGTAACGAGTTTTTGATAGCACGAGAATAAGCTGGCAGTACTACGCTTTCTCTAAAGTAAGGGGGAACCCTATAATTGGTGCTCAAGTTGACTTTGGGCAACTTTTCGTTTTCAAGATAATTGCAAAAAACCAAGGCACTCGCACAAGACAAAAACAGAAGTGGTTTTCGCGGCAATAATTGAAACGCCGATTTCAGCGAAACCGGGGGCAATATTTCAACTGGACTAATTTCAGAATGTTTTGCATTGATGTCTCTAAAACGGATTTTGATTTTACGCAAAAATTATATACTTTTTTTTTTATTTAATTTTAATTACTTACAGTCGCACGGGACATTTTTTTCATCATTATATTTTTGTTAATATTGCTTTTAAACGAATTTTAACGCAAAAAAATGAATTTTATGTAGAATATGCTTTATATTTTGACTTCAGCGGGTCCATTTTTGTAAATATACGTACCACCTTACAGGCAAAGAAAAAAAGTTCCGCACACCTTCGAGTCTAAAGTAATTTTACAAGGCAATTTCGATAAAAAAAAAATAATTTTGCCGAACCTAGATCTATTGGAATAATCGCAATACCTCCTTACCAAAGGTTTAATGATATGTGGCGAGCTTTAGTTTATCTACTAACATTAGGGTGGTATGTTAGGGTGATGAAACTGAGATCTGGTGGGTAAGTACTAGAATGGGGTATTTGAGGTCAATGAGCTTTGGAACAAAGAAATTGCCTTCTCCAGACAAGAACATCGATGTATCATACTTTAAGATCCGAAAAATGTAAAAAGGCGACCCCCTTCGTGTGGAAAAAACTTTTTTTTTTCAAAATTGATTTGCAAAAAATACTTAAGATTAGAAGGTGTACGGCGAACTTTTTTTCGGAACAATTTAATGATGAGATGGCTTGGACATATAGTGCGGATGGGTAGACAACAAAAGCAAGGGCACCCACGAACACAATGTCTTCACTTGGTGTGAATAACTGTCTTAATTTTGCAAAATCTCGTAAAAATTGGCGAAGCTTATTTGTTTCGGCCAAAACCGATAAACGGTTGTAATGCCAAATAAGAAGAAGAAGAAGCTAGTCGCAGCTAAGAAGTTAGAAGTTCACGCTGCCATTCACATTTCGATTCCCGGCAAGCACAATTTATAGAAAAAGTGTTTTCTTCGGCTGAAAATGGCAAACCTTCGAGGGTAATTCTGGCATTAAAAAACTTCAAATAAAAATTTATTTGTCTTTAAGAGGTGGAATGAATCTTAGGTGTTTACATTTATGTGACATCATAAAGGTGCGCACCACAAATTGCAGGAGCTCGCGCAAACATGCAATATGCGGATGCCAAGTATTTTTATTTATTTAATTTCTATTTTATCTTGTTTTATAAGTATTCAGACAATTTCGAGAATCTCTTGCAGATTACACAAGTGGAGTAGTCGGCGATGCGTTGTAGCATTGGACTAATTCTCATCCATGTGCGCATTAATAACGAGCAAATATGGACTAGTTTTTTTTTTTTACAGCAGACCGATATACTAAAGAGAATACATACATATGTACAAAGTTTTCACAATGTATGTATGCCGTCTAGTGGCTTTGTGACCCATTTTCTAACAAACGTAATTTTTTCAGCAATACATTTGTCAAATGTATGAATATGCGAATATTAGATATTTGAAAATGTGCCAAGAATCAACGGCTGCAATCAATTTTGGCTAATATACATACATACATATGTTTTCACATTCATCTGATTTTTGCTGCTGGAGGTTTTTACGAACCACACATCAAATTAAATTTTGAGTGGGATAAATGCACTGCTCTGTGATGATCTCTCGATATACATATGTACATAAGTATGTGTTTTTGTTGTCACCTAGAATATTGTTTTGTGTAGAAATTACGTGTTTCCCCATTTTGAAGCCATTAAAATTTTGCTTATTTGTTTAGGTTCTTAAAAGTCGAACAAAAACGAAAATTTCAAGAAGAAATTTTATGGTTAGACGTCAATGGCGCGCATATGTATGTATGTACATATTTTAAAAATATGTGACAAGTGTGCATTCATATGTATACAGGGTTACCGGGAAGATCGTCTACGTAAATTGGAAATGCCGAGTGAAGCCAAGTCCTTCTCCACCTGGTCTTTCCAACGCAGAGAAGGCCTTCCTCTTCCTCTGCTACCACCAGCGGGTTTCGAGTCGAATACTTTCAGGGCTGGAGCGTCTGTGTTCATTCCATTCGCCTACGGCTTACTTCTTTAATTTAAGTATTATTGTTTTTTGGCCAGCTAAAAGACATACTAGTTTTTTCAATAATTTGCAGAAAAATTTCCACAAAAAATTTTTTATGATGCGAAGTAGGAAACACTTAGTGAAAAATCGCAAATTCAAAACTTTATTACGAAGCCATTTTTAACTGTCAGGGCTTTGCTCAAGTTTTGTAGATGATTTCTATTAATTGACATACCCTTTAACTAAAAACAGAAATAAATTCGGACCCTTGAATATATTATAATATATTTTTTTTAAATAATCTTTAAAATCGAATATCTCGAAAACGGTTAACGGGACATCATGCCACATAACCAAATTAATCAGAAATGGCTTAAATAATAATGTCCTTAAGTATCTAGGACGACTTTCCCGGTAACCCTGTATATGGATGTTGTGGTACATACGATTATGAATTTCATAGTAGAAGCAAACAACTTTTTATCGAGCTCATACATATGAGTAACAAGATGCATAACGCTTTTTGTCTTTGAGCCAAATTAAACGTATGAACAAAGAGAATAAATCTTAGATACTCGTTTCTTAAATTTTTCAAATCATTTAAAATTAATTAGAATCTTGCATATGTGTTTGATCAACAGAACATGCTCAAAAACTATATACTTATTTATACTTTTTTGATTTAATAATAATCTTACGCTTTCCTTCAGGTTAAAGGACGAAATGATAAAACATTTGGTGTCTTGCGTTTTGATGTTCCACAATTACACTTGGGAGTTTGCTATCTCGTCTCATGTGGCGAGAAAACTTTTGTTTGCATGTTAGTCTAACCAAAATTCGAATCTGGGTCACACCGAGCGGCAGTAAGCACTACTAAACACTCGGCTACGGCAGCCGTCAAAGACACATAGTTTCATCTAAAATACAGTCTGAGAGACTGACTGAAAGCACAAAATTAGCCGAAGTTTCGTAAAGCCGCCTTGCTAAGACAATTGATCACCCCGAAGCTACGATTATGGATTTGTGGCGGGAGAGAAACTTCGTTGCCGAGTGCTTTCCTTAACCGCAGTGGACGAGCTCATCGCCACAATCCGCATCAAAGTGACTGGAATTTAGGTGAGCTCTGCCCAATCCACAAAATGGTGACCGCGCCATATGCGTCAAATACCGCGGGATCAGCCTTCTAAGCATTGGGTACAAGGTCTAATGGAGCGTATTTGTGACTGAAGCCCACCGTCAACGAACAAATTGCGCCTTGCCAAAGTGGCTTTAGGACTGGTATATTCACCATAGATCAGTTTTCTTGATCCAAAGACAAAGCCGCTTTGCAAAGTAAAGCGAATGAGTATAGTGGTAAGCGAGGGCAAGGCGAAGTATCTCCTTCGCGCCTCAGCTTTCACGTCACGGTCTACAGTTATAATTTCGTTTACGTGGGAACCAAAGTATCAAATAGTTAGGTTGGGTTTTGCTGGTTTCATTAGTATTTTGCCGGTGCCCTGCCAATTTCCACGGAAGTTAGCAGTGCATGCGAAATTTCTTAAAATATGTCCGCGGCAAAATTATTCTTTGACGGATAATTAACGGCAAATTATTCGATGGGAATTTTCGATTTGGGAAAAAGTTGTCCTGCCAACTTCAGGGAGGTCATTGTTGTTGTTGTTGTAACCGCATACAAATTCCCCAAAGAGTTTTTGGGGAATGATGCGGGAGTGACAGTCCTTGGCCAGATATGAATCTGGGTCGTTCCGGTTACGTAGACCCGACTGTCAGGGAGGTCATCTTTCGCGTCGCTTGGGCGTTGTTTCTTTATGACAGCAACGCAAGTAGCGCAAGTGTTTGCTGTAATGAATGCTCTGACAGCGAACGTTTTTCGTTTTTGAATTTGAATCTTAAAACTATAAAACATTAAAACATTTACATGTTACTCAATCATGCTCTGGGGATTAGAATCAACTTTGGCACGTAGATAGAGTATGACTTGAATTAGCATATAGGATACTTTTTGAAGAGAGTTGCCACGTTTACAAAAACTAAAAATAATTTAATAATATGTTAAGTAAAATATATAAACAATGTGAATGAAAGTAGTTCTAAAATGATTTATTTGGAAATAATTTTGAAGAGTGTTGCCATCAGATAAAATCAATTTAAATTACAAGTCAAATGAAATATTGAAATATGGATGTCAAACGAGAGAGGTTTAATGAAGCTTTATTTTTAAAATATATTTGAAAGGGTTTGCCACCTGTTAAGGAATTCAAAATCAATTTAATTAAAAAGTTTAATGAAATATTCTAATAAAAGAATCAAACGAGAGAGGTTTAAGGAAACTTGATTTCGAAAATGGTTGATAAGAGATATAGCCCCTTATTCATAAAAAATAAAATAGATTTAAAGAGCTCTATAAAGTGGCATTTTCATACATTTTTGCAATTTATAAACCTTTTTTAAAACTATTTTACTTTTTATGAATAAGGGGGATAATTTATTTCTTTTTTTGTTATACATATTTGAAATCATAACCTTAAATAACGTAGGCAAGTGGTTTGAGCTAGGAATCATTTTCTTCCGCGTTTCTTAACCGAATTGAATGTTTGTTTTACAGTTAGAAATGTTTTTTACGGCGCCGCGAAGCAAGCGCGTATTGGCTAGTATTAAAATAAAAATACTTGAATATACCTTTACATGAAATACATGGTATAAATTATTATTATATTTGTAATTTATTCACCAATTTATCATCAAAAATTTTTCTTAACTATTTATTTTGAAAGTGGCTTGAGTCATTTTACCGTAATGGAAAGTGGTGATTTTTCAATGACTATACGAAAATATTTTTGCAGAGAAAAAAATAAGTATTCCGAGATAACAAATATAAGTAAATCTTCTCGAAAGTTAGCATTAATATTTTTAAACGTGATACAACGGAAACCTTTAAATATATCGATTTAAAAAAAAAGTCACTCATGCCACTTTCAAAATAAACAGCTTATATTTACAATGTGTAGCTATTTTGCAACCAAGTCCCAACTCAAACAATTAAAATTCGCAATCGTCACTTGTGTAGATATTTGGTATAATAAAAATGTATAAGGACTACCAAAATGTTACTCGCATTAACATTTTTGTACCTACGTTTTGGAATTTGGAGTGATATAAATCACACGTTATCTTAATTTGGATCATTCGCAATGTCAGTAAGAATTTAAATTGTCGAAAAATTTTCAGGACGTTAGAAAAATTTATATTAAAAATTAGGAATGTATGTATGTATGTATATTAGACCGTACCACCTTACAAACAAACCAAAAAAAAAAGTTCGCCCAACACGCCTGAGTCTAAAGTATTTTTGCAAGGCGATTTCGAAATTTTTTTTTTGCCGAACGTACGGGTAGCCTTTTAAAATTTTTCGGTGACACCTACATGCATTCGGCAGCAAAAAAAAATTTTTTAAGTTCTACTGAAATAATCAAAATACTTCCTTAGCAAAAGTTGTATGAATTTTGGTGAGCTTTAATTTACTGGCATTAGGGTGGTACGTTAGGATAATAAGAACTGAGATCTGGGTGAGTTATAGAACGGGCTACTTGAAGCCAATGAACTTTGGAACAAAAAAAATGTCTCCTCGAGACAAAAACATCGATACATCATATTTTAAGACCCGAATATAAATGCCGAAGATATAACGAAAAATGTAAAAAGGCGACCCCTACGAAGGGCCACAAACGAAATTTTTTGTTTCGAAATTGCCTTGCAAAAATACTTTAGACTCGGGGGTTTACGGAAAATTTTTTCTGGGCCCGGTCTAATGTACATACATATGTAAATGTGAATAATTTCAATCAAACATTTTAAAGTTTCCTAACGTAACAGCAATAAATGTGCATAGGAACATACATACTATGTACAAATGTATGCAAATTTTGTTTTTTCCAAACATGGTCATATGTACTTAAAAAGAGATATAGTCATTAAATCCGCTGCAATCTCCTCGCATGCCAATGAAAAGTGAGTGTGAAGCGAAACGCTAATGAACGTTAGCAAATCCAAGCAAGGAGATTCCAAAGTTTAACCAACACAAATATCTGCAGGTAAATAATGAAACATTTTTGGGTACAACAACAAGGTAAAACGCTTGAGAACAGGGAAGCAATCGGCAAGCTTTTATGTGCTACTAAATGTAAAGGGAACTTGTGGAAAGACTGCGTATATGATACTCCCCTCTGAATAATACTTGTACTGTACCTAAATAAATTATGAAAAAAAAATACAAACACCATAACAAAAATAGCAATTTCTAGTCGAATTGAGTGGCAATAAATAAATAATTTATCAATAACTTCTAGTAAGGTGTGATTTCATCACCGTCAGTCATACGCGTAATAAAAGTCAAAAAATTATGTTGTTGTAACGTTGCTGCCAGACCAATCTGAAGTGCGGTGATGTTATATACTATGTATGTATACATGTTCATATGTATGTACGTTGATTGCCATTGAAGAGTTATCAGCTATAGAGCATGCGCAAACGTTAATAAACAATTGCACATACATATAACACATACATATATTATATAAACACGGGTACACAAGCATATACTCGTACATATGTACATATGTACAAACAACGCAACTCACAGTTAATGCAGACGCCAATTGAAGTTGAACAAATTTTCAAAAGCTCAAAAAAAATTAAAACAAAAAATTATAAAATAGCGAATGAACGGGATGGAAAAAATCGTTAAAATCTATCATTTTTGGTGTTGCTGATGGCGATAAATTGGCGACAACCATAGGTGACAATAACAACATCTCCAAAAACATGACGAAATCACAGTACACAAAAAAATGAGAAAAAGAATTTATAAAATACTCATAACTACGAATGCTACAAATCGACAATTGAGTCGGTAATTGAAATAAGAAAAACAAAATGTTGGAGAATAACAACATTATTATTATAAGACAATAAAAAGAGTACGCTTAGTGATATTAAATGATAAATATGGACATCTGCAGTGCTGGAAAAAGTATTAGCACCTCATGAGTTTAGAAGTATTTTATGCTGAATAGAATTATGCCTAGACTAGTGTAATGTGTAAGAAGTATAATTATTTTACTCTTAGTGCTACCTCACCACAAGAGCTTACTTGAGATAATACGTTTAGTCGTTTGAAAGCGGTAGATTCTGAGTGAGCTTTCTTGAAAAGAAGTTACGTAAGCATATAACTAACACCACATTTTTGGCCGTTTTCTCCATTTTCTTGTTTGATTTTGTCTAAATTCCATTGAGTGATTGTAAATTTGTGCTTTTCAATATTTAATCGTCTTCTATTTGACACAAAAATAAGGTTGAAAAAAATAATTTTAATTGAAAATCTAGATTACTTACCAACTATCTAAAAGAATTTAAAACAATTATTACAGCTCTAATGAAAATACGTTTTTTAAATAAAAAAAATCGTTTTACAGAAATTCCCAACTAAAGAACTTTAATTTGCATTGCATTTTTAAAATAATGTGGGAAGAAACGCAAATGTTATACAGAAAGTTTCTATATTAAGGCATAAGGTCTTGGACGCAAGCAAGAAAAAATAAAAAATGCGGCTCAACGGAACTGAAATCTTTTTCGATTCACTTCCAGTTCATACTGCTGAATTTTGTAAATATTTATTTATTTTAGGATCTCAGTGTCGACGCATTCGCGGAAAACACCTTCATGGATAATTTACTCTACTCTAAAAGAACGTCAGTGGCAAAACTGATTAAAGAAATTCCCTGCTAGGAAATTAGATATCAAAGACGCTAATCGGCCTGAACATCCATCGAGGTTGATGACTAACAATAAATCGTTAGTCGGATCTACGTAACCGGGACGATCCGGATATCTGGCCACGAACTGTCACTTCAACAACATCCCTTAAAAATTGTTTGGAGAATTATTATCCTGTTACAACATCACAAACGAAAAATCTTTAAAAAAAGTGTTCACTTCCACCTAAAGAAGCTGATCAATATTTGGACTCCACGCGAACTGAAAGAACTTTTTTCGTGACAAAATCTAATATCTCGAGAACGAGAACAGCCAGGGAAATAAATATTTAGGGGATTCACAAGATGTTTTAAGCGTTGTAAAATCTTAAAATCGTAAAATTTTACAATGGTTTTTAAAATTTTGTTGTTGTCTTGCATAGATAAAGATATTAAAATAATAGACTTTTGCATGTTATGTGTTCAGTGCGTTATAACTAATCAGCTGATGCTTGATCGATTATTTTATGTTTTTCACTCTGCTTTGGCATTTTGGCTGCGAAATATTTTTTATTTACTTAAAAGAGCTGATTGAGAGTTACTTATTACATTATAGTTATAAAGGGGTGTTCACAACAGTGGTAATTTTATAATTTTTTCTTACAACCTATAACTTTAAGAGAGTATTGTGAATCGTGAATCCCCTAATTATGTAAACAGCATTTTAAAATAATTTCGTTGGATAAACAAATAACCTTGACCTTTCAAATGATCTTCAAATTGGGGGGTTTTAAATATTTTCCCTTTTTTTTGACCCGAAAACAGTATGCTGTGAACTTGTTAAAAAGTTTTAAGCACATACTTTTGCTGTTCTTGTGTCGAGGAATCCATTTCCATTGTCGCAAGAACCTCAAAACGCATTTCCAATTTTTAAGAGTTCATTACACGCTGTTTTTAGGTTTAAAAACGGCAAAAAATCAAAACTTGTACTTTTGAAGGTAACATTGAATGAAAAATTACCTTGACCTTAAAAACGACCTTCAAACGTAGTTTTTGATTTTTGTCTTTTTTTTTACCTAAAACAGCATGCAATGAACTCCAACGAAATTATTTTTCCTAAATCTATCCCAAGAGCTTTAAAATGCTTTTAAATTTATTTCGCTAGCTGTTATCCTTCTCGAGATATTAGATTTTGTCACGAAAAAATT
>JAPVRG010182115.1:0-13597 GCA_029783565.1 Rhagoletis cerasi | reverse complement strand
CAGCGTGGTGACGACACCGAGGTGTTCGGAGAGGAGGTTGCCGGTGATGATATAGTAGATCCTAACGCCCGCCTAGCGTCCACGTCGTTTTCACTTGCTCCAATGGTGGATGTTAAGGCTTGACTGCATGGCTCATGTGTGATGGCACCTTCGTTTCTCGCCAATACCAACTCAGTATCATTAGACGACGACCGATTTCTGATTTGGTCCAAGTGACGCTTAACTACCCTATTATCTTCAAGGCATACTTTATAAGATACTGGACCAGTTTTTGAGTGGATTCGGCCCGGTATCCACTTTGAGCCCGATGAGTAGTTTCGGATCCATACAAGTTCACCTTCACAAAATGTTTGTTTCAGTGTTGGGTTATCGGTAACAATTGACAGCTCATGGGGGTGAACCTTGTCAAAATAAGTTTTCAGCTGCCGATTGAAAAGAAGCTCTGCCGGTGAACGGCCGGTTGTTGCATGAGGGCTTATGTGTTGATTGAACACAAATCGAATAAGGTTTAACTCCAAATCCGCATTCGCCGGTAATTTCTTAAGGTAATCTTTTGTGGTCTGTACCATTCGCTCAGCCTGTCCGTTGGATGACGGATGGTACGGAGCGCACCTGATGTGACGAATCAAATTGTTCCTCGTAAACTTCTCGAATTCGGCGGACGTAAACGCTGTCCCATTATCAGACACAATGACATCCGGGAGCCCATGAGTTGCAAAGAGTAAGCGAAGAGACTTAATAGCAGATTGTGATGAGGTGTTCTTGACAACATGTACTTCTAACCACTTAGAATATGAATCGACTGTTAGAAAGAACAATTTACCATTAAATGGCCCGGCGAAATCCACGTGAAGCCGTGACCATGCAGCTTTCGTTGTTTCCCATATGTGGACTGGCGCCTGTGCCTTCTCGTGACGAGTTTCCTGACATGGAGCGCAATGCCGAACAGTGTTTTCTATTTCTTCGTCCATTCTAGGCCACCAAACATAGCTTCTGGCTAACGCTTTCATCTTAACGACGCCAGGGTGTCCCGAATGTAACGCCCGTAGAAGAGCTTGCCGGCAAGGCGGCGGAATAATAGTCCTATTGCCCCATAAAAGGCAACCTTTATGAGTGGTGATCTCATTACGCCGTACGTAGTACGGATATGATTCATCATCGCGAGACATGGAACACGGCCATCCCCTTAACGCCCAGCTGTGCACTTTACTGAGCAGCGAATCTTTTGCAGAGAGCTTTGCAACTTCTTTGGCATCGACAATTTGGGTAGCAGCCATCTCGATCATAAGAACTTCTCCCTGATTAGTTTCACAGTGGTGCTCTTCAACAGGTAGACGGCTCAAACAATCGGCATTTCCCATTTTCTTGCCCTCCCTGTAGACGAAATCAAAATCATAGGCATTTAGGAACATGCAGCGACGCAGCATTACGGGCGATAATATAACTGGTGTCTGCTTGGTTGTGCTGAAGATACCCAGAAGCGGACGATGATCAGTAATTAAAGTAAATTTTCTGCCATAAACATAATTGTGAAATTTCTTTACTCCCGCTACAACGGCAGTGGCTTCACGGTCGATCTGCGCGTAGTTTCTCTCCGATTTTGATAAAGTTCGCGAATAAAATGCTATAGGCTTTTCAGAACCATCAGGCAATTTATGGCTAAGGACCGCGCCAAGGCCATACGGTGAGGCGTCGCAAACGAGTACGAGCGGTAACTTTTCATCATAATGCACGAGTACGCTATCAGAGGTGACCAGCTGTTTTAATTTATTGAAAGCTGCCGTGTGTTCAGCCTTCCAAATGAAATTTCGATTTTTTTCTAAAAGGCGATGCAGAGGTTCTGCAACTGTAGCCTTATTCGGCAGAAAAGAGTGATAAAAATTTAGCAATCCAAGAAATGCCTGAACCTGTTTCTTGTCGGTAGGCAGTGGAGCATTCTTAATAGATTGTATCTTTTCTGGCGAGGGTCTGACTCCAAAGCTATCAATTTTATACCCTAAAAAGTTTACGGTAGAGACTCCGAATTGGCATTTATCCCTGCAAAGGTGCAGTCCTGATTTATTGAAACGTGTCAAAACCTCATTTAAACGTTCAGAGAGCTCTGGCTCGGTTTCGCCCACAATGACAACATCGTCAAAATACGGTAGAACGCCAGGAATGTTCCTAAGAAGCGTTTCAATAAAATTTTGAAAGATTCCCGGCTCTGAGGATATGCCAAATTGAAGTCGATTCACTTTAAAAGCGCCTCTATGCGTGATAACAGTTTGCATCATTGCAGATTCCTCGTCAACAACAAGTTGTTGATAGGCTTGAGCAAGGTCTAACTTTGCGAAGATTTCTCCACCTTCTATCGATGAAAGAAGCGAGCTTATTGGTGGTATTTTGAAATTATGTGGCACAAGTGCCTTGTTAAGGGTCGACTTATAGTCGCCGCAAATTCTGATTGTGCCATCGCTTTTAGGGACTGGGACGATAGGCGTTGCCCAGTCAGAAGATTCGACAGGTTCGAGAATTCCCTGAACACACAAACGGTTAAGTTCAGCCTCTACCAGAGAACGAATAGCTAATGGAATACGTCGTACGGGAAGTCTTATGGGTTGAATATAATTTTTTACCTTTAAGGAAACTGGTTTTCCTGTGAATTTTCCAAGCTCCGTTGAGAAAAGGTGCTCAAATTTGCCGATCACGGATTTGATAGTGCGCGATTCGTGAATAGCTAAAACCCCCTGAACGCTTATCCCCAGTGCATCAAACCAATTACATCCTAAGACATTACTTTGATTGCCATTTACTATGATAAGCGGCAAATCCTTAACCTTCCGATTATTAAAAATTATGTCAACATCTACGACACCTCTGATAGGTACCCCATTCTGCTGAAAGTCCCTTAACTCGAGGACACACTCATATAGTGCTGGCTTAACTTTCGGCCACAATTTGTCGAATGTCTTAGAGGACACTATTGTATAGTCCGACCCGGAATCTACTTCCAACATACATGGGTTTCCATTGATGTAAATTGTTGTTGATTTCTTACGACTTTTTTCACTCAGAATTTGATTAATTGATTGTGATTTCGACTTACAGGGTTGATGCCGACTTTTTGGGGGAGCTGCAGACCGGCAAACACGTTGTAAATGCCCCTTTACCCCACACGCAGAGCAGATCGATTCCCTATGAGAGCACAGCAAGCGAGCATGTGCACCCCCACAGCCATTGCATGATTTAGTAGTAGTAGAGTTGCGTTGATTCTTACTTTTCTTGAAGTGTTGCTGATGGTTACGCTTCCCTATTAGATTGATTTGTTCGGGTTGACGAATTACGAGAACGTTTTTCGATGCAGCCTCTACCGTGGTAGCACGTTCTATGACCTTCTGAAGTTGGACGTCAGACTCCGCTAACAGGTTACGTTGGAGCGACTCGTCGCGCAACCCGCATACCAAGCGGTCGCGGAGCATGCGGTCTAATGCATCGCCAAAGTTGCAGTCAACCGCAGTCTTTCTCAATGCTGCTACGTAATCAGCAAAAGTTTCGTTTGGCATTTGATCACGCTTGTGGAATTTATAAAAAGATGCGATCTCCGACGGGCGTGGGGTAAAATGCTTTGTTAAGGTTGCCTTGATTTAAGCAATTTGAAGATCACTCACCTTCTTGGGAGATGTTAATGACGACAGGAGGTCATATATCGGTGCACCACCTAACGCCAAAAAAATCGCCTTTTGACGCTCAGCCACCTGTACGTCATTGGCTTGTAGGAAACACTCGAACCTCGCAAGGTACGTAGCCCAGTTCTCTGGATGATTAATATCAAACGGCTCCAACGTTCCTATCGTTGCCATGGCACGTTGGTTACGACACGCGTTCGGTGAGACTTCGCTGTCCAACTTTACAGTAAGGGCCTCTCTGCAGCTGGTGGACGTACCTGCTATTTACGAGTCTCCTTCCAAATCGGACTCTTTTTTAGGCTTAAGTGGCATTGACTTTCGAGTGTCAATGCGAAACGTAAAAATGCTTGTGCGAAACCCGCGAGCACCTGTTTGCCTTTACTTGGTGGGCGTTGACGTCAATGGCGCATATTCATAGACCAGCTACTAAGTCAAAACTAATAAAGTTGCAACTTAAATTTAAGTACCAACTTAAAATTCACTTCTATTCATAGTCGCATTTCAGACTTCTACTAAGTAGTTTCAACTTAGTTTTACGATATAGCAAAACGAGGGTGGAAATGTATCGATTTTTCTTTACGATATATTGAAAAAATTACATTTTTATTAAATAATATCTAGTTTTAGCATCCGTTTATGTAATTTTTGCTTTCATTGTATGTTTTAGCAAAAGAAAAAGTGATAGTTTTCTTGTTAATGGTGTAAAATATCCAGAAAAAACAGTGTTATAAAGTCGATGTTTATCGTAAGCATGCTGTGAAGCATACAAACACATATCTAAATGTTTTGCAATAATTTACTTTAAAAGAAAAAGCTTGAAATTGACTTATTACTTGCGCATTTATCTATATCATTTCAATTATATTATTGTGATGTAGCTTTAATAAAATTGCAATACGCATTGAAATTTGATCTTCCGATTCAAAAGGATCGCTCTTTGTAAATTTTTTTTGTTAGAATTAATTGGAGATCATTCAATATTATCAAAATCATGCTCAATCAACCTCACTTTTAGATATTTCGTCTTTTCTTCCTTAATATAATAAAATACTTCTATTTAGTTACGACTTAGTTGCAGCTGCAGCCGAAACTAAATTTTAAGTTGGTACTTAGCAAGATAAGTCGAAACTAAGGACTATGAATAGCTTTAGTTGTGACTTAAAATAGTTTCGACTTAAGTGTGAACTAAATATGACTATGAATACGCGCCAATGTTGTAAAAGAATTTTGCTAACTTGTACTCCTAAACGCGTGTTGAAATCGATGGGGGAAGAATCCCATCCTCGTCGCCAGTATTAAATATTTCCCAATATTTAAAGATTATGATTTCAACAAATAGTTAATGTGACTTTATTACTAAGATTGCGTTACAAAATGTATGAGCTAACTCAGACGTGTGCAAGTTGCTGTTGGCTAGATCCAAGTGAACGAGCTGTCACCTGAGCAGTTGAACGGGACCTCACACCAGCGTTGTGTGATTGTGCGAATAGCGTAGAATATGGATACTACAATAGACGGCGTTGCCGTTGATTGGTATTTAACACCATCGGTCTCCGGCGACTTGAAGGGTTTGAACGAATTTATCTCCCAGGCCATTTGACGATCGTCCAGAAGGTCGGAGAGGGAGGTGCAACCCCCGTGCGTTGCCCAAATAGAGATTTCTCCTGGGGAGGGGTTGCAAGGAAAATGAACATCAAGGAGGAGCTTTAGCGACTCCTCCCTGCTCATTGTCCAATTTCCTGCCCCCTCCCTCAGGTACCCCAAGGATACGGGACTTCTCGCGAGTATTCGTCTAAATCTGGATGATTCATGGCAGCCTTCTACGCTTTCGCAGAAGACTTTCCATGATTCCCTTTTCGCTTTCCTAATTTCGGACTTGTATATACCCAGTCCAACTTTATATAGTCTCTAGTCAGAAGACAAGCCACTTCTACGGGCCCTATTAAAGAGTCGTCTGCTCGACGACCTTAAATCAGAGAGATCAGCTGTCCACCAGGGTGGTTTCCCTTTACCCTTCCGAAATCTTAGTGGACAGGCGCTCTCAAGAGTCTTCCTACATGTCGTGCTAAAAACTTCGACTAGCTCCTCTAATGCGTCCTCGGAGATCTCAGAGTTCCTATTGGGCGCATCGGGGAGAGCCAGGCGAAGATTTCCGCAATATATCTCCCAATTCGTAGCCCTCAGATTCCTGTAGGGTGTGCTAGGAGAGCGCGCTTCGTCCAATATAAATTCAATATACTTGTGATCGGAAAATGAGTGGTCACTGAGGACCCTCCAGTCCGCGATCCGTGTTACTAAATTAGAGGAAGCCAAAGTGAGGTCAAGAACCTCCTCCCTGGCTGCAGTTACGAACGTGGGGGCAGTCCCCTGTTGCATATATATAAGTCTTCACTTATTATAAATTCACTACCCCATAGGGTGTGCCGCGAGTTTGCGTCGGACCCTATGATAGCGCCGGCCTTCCTGCGCTTGGCTTCGGCTAAAGCACTCCTCAGCAGCGTCGGAGTTGGTTCCACCTCATCATCGTGCGGCATGTATGCCGAGATCAGCCAGAGCTCTCCAGCCACATCCTCTAGCCTGGTCGCTGCTATATCTCCATTACTGAAATCGGATAAAAGAAAAACCTTTAGTTCCGTTCTAATGAGCATGCAGGCTCTAATTCTACCTGCGTTGCTCGCCGCTATCAACCTGTAGTTCTTAGTTCTGAGCCCATAAATACCGTTACTGCTCAGCCACGGCTCCTGGATCAAAACGACGTCAGCCCCATCTTGCTCAAGGTGGAGCAGAAGATTGGCGGAAGCCGCCTTAGAGGGGTGGAGATTGATCTGTAGGATCTTCATCCTCCAAGATTTCCTCCATAAGCGCTAGTTCCGCGCTCTCATCCTCGGCCCTATCGAACAGCCGCCCAAGACTGAAAACAGATTCCCCAGCCGAGGATCTGCCTCCAATGCTCTCAGCATCCGATAATGCCGAGTCGACCTCCATATTCATGAGGTCGCCTTCCTCTCGACCACCCTCCGACGCTTCCGGAGGTTGTGGGTCATCAGCCCTGGCTCCGGTAGGGAGGACTCTCAGGACCACCCTCTCGAAGCCACAGTTTATGGCCCCCTTGGTATCACTGAGAGGGCCGAGGGACTCTGCAGTTAGCAGGATCAGCGCTTGTCGATATGGTTCCTCGGTCCTCTCCAGCCGGATAACCCTGCAGTCCTACGTCGGCAAGGTGGTGTTGCAGTATCGAAGTATTTCCTCGATTTCCCCTGGAGTGGAGGGTTCGGCGGGGATCCATACACGAGCCCGCGGACAAAGAGGAAGATCCTTCTCATCCACGCCCTCTAGCTTGGCTCCCTTCCAAACCTCTCCAACCAAGGAGACTGCCTCCTTGTAAAGAGACGCCGACCGTTCGTCGGCGCAAAGGATGAGCTTGTGCAGCCCATGATGCCATCCGGCACTTTCACACTTAGGGGGTGGCCCAGGATTCCCCTTGACCACCCTCAGAAACACCGAAGAGATAGCCGCGGCCACTCTATTCCATTCCTCGCGGGAGATGGCGCCGCCCTCCCTACTCCGGTCTAGCACGCCCAGAGTTATGGCCGTGTGATCGCCCCAGTCCAGGGCCTCTTCGTGTGGGGCATCTCCCCCTCCCGCGCCCTTTTCCGCTTGACAACCTGCGCTGCCTTCGCACCACTGTCAGTTGACCCTCGCGAATCCCCCCGCCGTTAAGCACCTTTTTGGCCCACTCAAGTGTACGAGCATGCTCCTCTGTGACCTGGTTAGCCTGCTGCCCACCGTAGCGCTCCAAAACTTTGGTAGCCATGCGACGGTCAGAATGCGCCTTTCTCGCCGCTGTAGCGCGCCGTTTAGGCCTACCTTGAGTCCCCTGGCCGGGGGTCGTCGAAGCCCCCATCATCTGAGGCGAGAGGCCACTGCTGGTGCTGGCGATTCCGCCACGAACCAGACCTCTAGTCCCCCCTTGCGATTCCGCAAAAGTTTTGCAGCTAGCAACTGCCCCACCAATTTGGTTTTTCTTAGGGAGCGATTTCGGCCCCATGCCCAGAGAAGGAGTCGGTTTCGACTCACCTCCAGCACCCGAGACAGTGGCCGTGCAGGCCGTGCTGTTACCACTATTGGGGGACAAATTCGTCCCCACCGGGTTGAAAATCCCAGCCAGGACGGAGCAGGCTTTGGGCGTCGGTTTCGACGACCCTCCACCGCTCGAAGTATTTTTTCTCTTTTATTTTCATTATTATTATTTTTCATTCTATATGGGTCCCCACTCAGAGCTGCTATCCAAAACCCGACTGTGTAGTCGCCTTTAATGGTCCCATAGCTACCTCTTACGAGACTATGGCGAGGGTTGACACGTGCCCTTATGGGGTCACGAGTTCAGAGCCGACCGGCGCAAAACGGGAGTCATCTCAACCGTACCTACACCACCAACTTAACGGCGACGGGAATTGGAATAAAGTTAGTTCATAACTGGAAATTGATAATATAACATAGGCAAACTATATATTATGAGTTCGGAAATGCAGTCATCTTATCCGTCATTAGTGTTAGCGATTGAAGCCCAACGTTAACAGTGACATGAACTAAACTTGTACATACATACATACATAAGTGTCGATAAATTGGAAACTGTCGATATGATACAAAGTGAATGGAAACTAATAGGGCTGCTACACCACACAAGTAATTGCGCAAATAATAATTGGTACAAATAAAAAATTTTCGAAACGCTCTTTGATTCATATTTGCACCAATTAGTATTTGCGCAAATACTAGTGTGGTGTATTTGTCGCATAAGGCCTTGTATCCACAGGCAAACGCTAATGTCTTGATGTGCATTGTAAAATATATTTTTTATAAAAACGCAAATCCGCAATTTATGTTTCCAAAATACCTGATTCGGTATTTGGATACTATAAGTACTCGAGACCCGTACTCGACTCTGTTTATCCGAATACTTTAATTTGCTTACTCGAGTACGTGGGTACTTCTAAGGGCACATCACTAGCAGTTATAGTCCAGTTGCAAGTTTTTCTAGGAACCACAGTTAAAGTATGTTTACATATAAAAATAAACTCAATCAAAGCTCGTTCGTTAATTACCCCGTTTACACAGTCAAATCTGGGATAACTAGATGTCAAATTTGTTGTGCTTGTTTTTTTCACAACTCAAGGAAAAGTTCAATTCTTCTCTGTGACACTGTGATCTTTATTTCTGCTAAATTAAGCACTTTAAACATATTTTAGCTTACTATTTTATTATAAATACGTTTAGAAACCTATTTTTCCTGCTAGCGTCCATTTTTGTTAACTTTCACATTTGACATTTCTCTTCTTCGCTAAAATAATCGATAAAACTAGGGTGGACACCGAAAAGTTATCGGTATAATCTGAGATTATTTTATAATTACAGATTAATGGGGGAGGAATTTTGTTTGGCTAATCTCATTTTTTAATTACAGATTAGGGAGTTAAGCTCGAAAATGAGGATAATCTCTATATATGTAAACATACTTTTAGAATATTCTGGACTTTTCAACGTGCAACACGCATTCAATTTTACTTGTTAATTTTTGTTAGTAGTTAAGTGTTTAATTAGAAAAAAACTTGAATTAAATTCATGGAACAAGTGCAGTATACGTACATTTCTCAAAAAAAAAAAAAAAATAGTGGTCAAAAAATGGATTTTTTAAACTTAAATATCTCATACACCATTAATGGTATTTCAAGGATTTAGGTGTCGTTTGAAAGGTAATAAAAATACCTTTTTTTGACAAACAATAATGTTATCCTTCATTGAAAAAGTTTATGAAAAAACAAGTTTTTATAAAAATATTTTTTTTTTTTTAAAACAGATGTAGTTTTTTCTTTAAAAATCACTTCATTAACATTACATATAAATACAAACGTAAAAAAGAGTGTAAATCGAGCTTTTCTTTGATATACAACAACCGAAACCATTGCAGATTTGAATGGCAGAACTTCTTTCCGCGTGGGCGGCCTTCGGCCGCGCTTTACGATTATAACCCTTACCAAATATAATTATCCTTTCTGTGTGCACCTAACTGGGGCTACCGCCCCAGTGATGTCGGCTTGGGGAAAGGATGAGGCAACTAGAAGTCTCCTTTCTGTGTGGTTAACCTGGGGCTACCGCCCCAGTGATGTACCCGGGTACTGTAATCAATAGTGAGGTCTATTTTATTTTTTTTGCCATTTAATTTGCATATGCAATCAAAGGCGCAAGAGTGATTTTCAGTGATTTTATTTTATAAATTACGATAAATTAGCTTAAAATAAAGCAATAAAAGAAGTAATAACAAATAATTTAATGTGTTAAGTGAATGTGAACAAAAAAATGATTTGATTAATTGGTTGTTTTAAGGCAGAATAAGAGTAATTAATGTACTTTTATTTTCAACATTTCCAAAACAATGCATTTTTCAAACAAAATTTATTAATAAATTAGGGGCCGGAAATTATAAAATTTGATATCAAAATAAAGTTCAGACCCTTGACTATAAGTGTGTTAAAAAATTGTTTGTAACGGGTAACCCATTTGGACACAATAACCCGAAATCATTGTCCAAATAACTAATCAATAGCCTATAATTTTTAATTCGATTTTTGTGAAAATTAAACGAATGATATATAAAATATGTATATACAATTAAAGAGAATTAAATTTTCTATCAAACGAGAGCAAACTCTTTTAATGAAACAAAAGTCAGATTGCTTGCTTTTATGACCTCTTCCTATTTGTAAATTAAATATACATTGCCCTCGAAGTTGAAATCTGATCTTACAAGCATTTTTAAGGGAGTATTTGGAATAAACTTGCAATAAGTTTTAATAAAATTCGGCAGAGCTTAACGCAGAATAAATTATGCACAAAATAAAAGGAAAAACGCAACAAAGGTTTTGACTTTAAATATTCGCTTCTTCGGAAAAGAAAGGACTCGCTTCTTTTTATTGTAACGAAAGTATAGAGAGCTTAGAGAAAAAAATGACGTTTTATACCAAAGAAAAGAGTTACCATCTTAACATAATTTTGTTTAAGACAATGTTAAGAGGCAACACTCGCACTCATTGTTTACAAAACAAAATACAAAATTAATTGAGCAAAACTTATTGTATAAATTGAAATTCAAAATGTCAATTCCATTAAGTCACACAAATATTTATGACAATTCTTGTCCAAAGCTTTCGTGAATATATCCGCAACCTGTTCATCGGTGTTCACATACTCTAATTTGAATTGACCATCCTGGAATTTCTCTCTGATGAAATGGTACTGAACGTCAGTGTGCTTGGTCCTCTTGTGGAAAACTGGATTCTTAATCAAACGGATTGCGCTCTGATTGTCCATGTAAAACGTTGTAAAAAAATTCGATTCACACAGTAAATCAGCAAGCAAACCCTTCAACCACACCAGTTCTTTAATTGCTTGCCATGCTGCCACGTTCTCTGATTCGGTCGATGATGTCGAGACCGATTATTGCCTGACTGATGCCCAACTGATAACACCTGAACCGATGTGAAAAACATAACCACTCGTCGAACGCCTCGTTTCACTGTCTCCTGCATAGTCAGCATCGCTATAACCAACCAAATTTAGTTGATCATCACTTTGGAAAGGATACCCAAATCCGTGGTTCCCTTGATGTATTTAAAAATGCGTTTCACTGCTTTGACATGTGCTGAGCTTGGTCGCTCTAAATATCGGCTGACAACCCCAACGGCATAGCTTATATCTGGCCGTGTACCTATTGCCAGATACATCAGACTTCCAACTGCTTCACGATATGGATATGCTGCATTATGCTCATCATTCACAAAGTCACCCAGATTTTGATTTTTGTCTATGGCGGATGGATCCGTGCGCAGAAGTCCACGTAAGTGGGGAAAACTTTTGACTGCCATCCACCTGGGGATGGCCAGAAGTGATTCTTGTGCGTGCGGTTCAAATCGCAGCTTACAACGTCCGGATATTTATATCCACGTATCCTCTGGGTAGCGACCAAACACCCGCTTGGGAGCGAGCTAATGTGAGAAGGCGTAAATCACCGCGTGCGCAGGGTTTGGGTCCCGCCACGTTAAATCCCCGCCCAATGAAAAATAAAAAACAGCCTCGGATGAGATCCCCTTTCTGTTGACGACCACGGCAAACGAACAAAGGACTATGATTTGAGGGTATGCACCTGGAATTTCCGGACCCTTAATAGGGAAGGTGCCTCTGCCCGGCTGGTTGATGTCCTCGGGAAGACAAAGGCTGACATCACCGCCATCCAAGAAATTCGATGGACGGGGCAAGGCAAGGAACACGAGGGGCCTTGCGACGTCTACTACAGCTGCCATATAAAGGAGCGCAAATTTGGTGTTGGATTTGTGGTTGAAGAGAGACTCCGTCGCCGAGTACTGGCGTTCACCCCGGTGGACGAACGTCTAGCCACAATACGCATCAAAGCGAGATTCTTCAACATCTCGCTCATTTGCGCCCACGCCCCGACGGAAGAGAAGGACGACGCGTCCAAGGATCTCTTCTATGAGCGCTTGGAACGCACATATGAGCGCTGCCCTCTACACGATGTCCAAATCGTGCTTGGCGATTTCAATGCCAAGGTGTGCAAGGAAGGGATCTTTAGCGCCACTGTCGGAAAATTCAGCCTCTACGACGAAACGTCCGATAACGGACTGAGGCTGATCGACTACGCCGTTGCCCGAAATATGGTAGTGTGTAGTACTAGGTTCCAGCATAAAAATATCCATCAAGCTACATGGCTGTCTCCAGATCGAAAAACGAAAAACCAAATCGACCATGTTGTGATAGACGGAAGGCATGCTTCCAGTGTTTTAGACGTGCGTTCGCTCCGAGAGCCGAACATCGACTCGGACCATTATCTTGTTGCAGCCAAGATACGCACCCGCCTCTGTGCATCAAAAACTGTGCGTCCAACAATGCAAGGAAAGCTGAACGTCGAAAAGCTGCAATCACAACAGACAGCCAATCTATTTGCTACTCGACTCTCACACCTGCTCTCTGAGAGCACTCTTCAACAACCCGACATACGCGAGCAGTGGAACCAAATTTCCCGCTCATTAAGTGCCGCCGCCGAAGAAGTAATCGGATTTCAGCGAGCCCGAAACAACAACTGGTACGATGAGGAATGTGAAGAAGCTTCAGAGAAAAAAGATGCCGCCTACAGGGCCACGCTGCGATCGGGCGCAACGCGAGCCATGTGGGACCGCTATAGGGAACTGAGGAAGGAAGCGAGACGTATTTGCCGCAATAAGAAGAGAGAGGCCGAAATACGTGAGTGCGAAGAGCTTGAAATGCTGGCCGACAGGAAAAACGCGCGAAAATTCTATCAGAGAGTTAGGCGACTTACGGAAGGTTTCAAGACCAGTGCGAACTCCTGTAAGAACAACCATGGCCACCTAGAGACCGATGTCCAGAACGTACTTAAATTATGGAGGGAACACTTTTCCACTCTATTGAATAGCAACAGCACTGAAAGTAGTGGAGAAGAAGAGCCCGAGCCCCCAGTCGATGACGATGGATTCGATGTCCCACCGCCTGACTATGACGAAGTACGAATAGCGATGACGCGGCTGAAAAACAACAAAGCTGCTGGAGCTGACGGCCTGCCAGCTGAGCTATTCAAGTACGGCGGCGAAGAGCTGATAAGGTGCATGCATCAACTCTTATGCAGAATATGGTCAGATGAACGCATCCCGACGACTGGAATTTAAGTGTGATCTGCCCAATCCACAAGAAAGGCGACCCCGCCATACGCGCCAACTACCGCGGGATCAGCCTTCTAAGCATAGGTTACAAGGTCTTATCGAGTGTATTGTGTGAAAGACTGACGCCCACCGTCAACGAGCTGATTGGACCTTATCAGTGTGGCTTTAGACCTGGCAAATCCA
>JAPVRG010182031.1:0-16129 GCA_029783565.1 Rhagoletis cerasi | reverse complement strand
AGAGAGAATAACTGAGCAACTGTTCCTAGAACAAAGTTTCAGGATTTAGTCCGAAGTTTTTCTTCTGGCAAATTCTTGAAAAGTGTCAAACGATAGGCAAGTGGTATTATTCAGAACTAAAATGGAAGTATGAACATTTTACGCATAGATAATAAATTATGTGAAGATATTACAAACTTAAACCGTGAATCATTTTGTAAAAATTGTTCAACATTTTTTCCTGGCTCCAAATGCGGTTTTTAGCGTTCCCGTACAATTCGGAATCTGTTCCGTCGTTCCTCTCACTAAAGAGAGTAAGATTTGAGTCTGACAGTTTAATAGATTTTTGCCCAGGAAATACTGGAACAGACTAAATTTAGTTCACAACAAAGCCCAAAGGCAAAGATTGGTACACATTTTGTACCCCAAAGCTGCTAAATAGCAACAACCGCAGCACTGGCTGTTCCGTTGTCTGTTTCCAATGCGAATTCATATAAGGTGATAGCGGCAGCACAAAAACAAAAACTACACTAAAAAATTATACGCGCATTGACAAAAAGTACAAAAATTTACAACAAACACATTATTTTGACAAACAGTACAAATTCGCCTCGAAATCAGCCGCTCTGGTAACACCACCTTATATGAATTCGCCTTGTTTGTTTCTGTACGTGTTTCTCGCCTAGCCAAGGCGAATTCATATAAGGTGGTGTTGCCAGAACAGCTGTTTCGATTCGCCTCGGTACACATATGTCAAAACTTCGTATGAGTGAGTGAAAGAGTGAGAGTGTTGAAATTTGTTGTCCCTCTTCTTCCTTGAGCGAAGAATAGCTGATATTTGACATTCGTGTACCGAAAGCAAAAACAAAATACATGTAACTTTTTGTTTTTGTACTACCGCTACCACCTTATATAAATTCGCCTTGCGCCTAGCTGATTTTGGGATTAAAAATCTGTCGCTGGAAGAGAACAGCTGAAAACTAAGATGTGCGGAAATATTTAATTAAAAATAAATAAGTGTAGTTAAGTAAAGTGCGGTGTTGAGAAAAAATGAAGTTAATAGTTTAATTATTAGAAGGCTGAAAATTGCTGCAACAGTGGCCAATAGTTTGTAAGAATTCCAGGATTTGACTGGATTGCGTTGGTGGGTGAATAAGTTCTGGCAGCCGTAATAACCAAAAGCAAAGGTAAGATATAATAAGATGCAACTCAGGTTTTTTAAGAAATACATATTTGATTAAGATATATATTTTCACATTGATTGACTAGCTACTATGTACAAAAGAATAACAAAATAATAGAAGCAGGAAAAATCGTTAAACAAATTGGCAGGATGCAAGGTTGCAAGGATTTCACACTACGCTAATTTGATGAAATTAAGAAAACCATCTAGTAACTACACATATGTATATGTGTATGTAAATACTATGCACATATATGCGAATTATTAATTGAGGCATAACAAAAACAAAAAACCAGGTTTAGATTTAGCGGTCTGGAAGCTATTAGCAAGCTATTTGTGCATAATGTACTTATATATATATATATATATATATGAATATACGTATGTGTGCAAAGTATAATTTAAGTTGCTTTACAGAATAATATCGTCTACCTAGTTGAATATGATGTACGCATGTATATACATCCACACATTCATACATATGTACGTATCGGCTGCTCCATTCCAAAACACAGTATCCAACATTTTCTCGGGTTTTTATAATTTGGGATATACTGTGCTTAGACGCACCTTTTAACTAGGCCTATTTGTTGATAGCTGCAATATTTTCGGAGATACGACAGTTCTAAAACCTAGTATCTACGGCCTACAGAGGCCAAATAAAAAACTAAATCAGGTTTTTCTCACATATACTGTGTTTTGGAATGGAACAGTCAATATGTAGATATCTATATTCACACAAATTGTCCGTTTAAACGTACTGAGTGGCCTGCATCTTGATATATTTGAGCTATTTCATTCTTGTACATTTCCCTTGTTTACAAATTAGGCAGACGAACAGGCTCATTTAATGTGAACGAGCATTACTTCAGTGTCTACTTTACACGGATGGAGGCAGCGCACCTAGTGGAAGTCTGAAGAACGACTGACCGCAGCGATAGGTGCTAATAAAAGTGTGAAATTATAGAAAGAAACGTCGTCATCATGATCAGTGCATTGCTCTCGCGGCTCATCATGTAAGTACCATTTTTTCCAATATTGATCAACCCACAACAACTAAACAAATAAGTAAGAGCTGGTAATTATAAATCTAAAATATAAATGCCCACTTGAAACTGGAGTCATCATTAGCATTCTGCCACTACTTCCGGTTTTTTTGCATGACTGTCATTAGACGCGACGGCATGCATTGCTTGCTATTGCTATGACGCCGTTGTTAGCAGCTTTATTGCTCTTATAAACAAAGCAAGAAATAAACAAAAATAAATAAAACAGAATCTACAATACAGTTACTGGGCCTCGTTAATAACACTTTTGTTGCTTTTTACTTTAAGGCAATTGTTGGCGACACGTCATTACCTGTTCTCCTTTCAACCCAAACATATTTAGAAATACCACTTTTCAGGTAACTGAACTGCAACAATTTCGTTAACCAAAAAAGTCCGAGTAGTTCGCTTCATTTGCTCTAACTCATGCGTGAATAGGCGTCTACAAGTACATACTCTGGACACATGTGTACACATGTGTGTACATTAGCTGAGTGTAGATTTGTAATGCCACACGATCGTGTGTGCAATGTATCACGCAAAATGTGCGTCCATTAATAAATACAGCTGTGACTTTTAAACTTTTAACGACAGTCAACGACATTTTACTGTATGCGCTTTTAATAGGAGCTAAAGAAATCATGCAACGGATTAGTATAATCATGTAAAAGTTGCTGAGATTAACAAGAATACAAAGCCGCAGTTTTTAATTTGATGCCTTTCTAAATATTGACAACATGTTGTGATAGTATGTTTGTAAGATCGCATGCTGATTTGTTAGCAAAACAAATCTTTGGACTGCGAATACTTTTGAAATTGTATGGATGTTTATAGATTGTTTCGAGTTCTTCCCTCTATAGCACGCACATTGCGTATATGCATAAAACCCATGTCATCAAGACATGCCAGACACAACTGCCAATGTTTTTATAGTGCAACTGTTGTCTGCTTTTCACTCTTGTTGAGCATATTTTTAGTGTCCGAGACAGAGGCCGATTCTACAATTCGAAATTATGTACGTTTCGAAATTCTGCTCGAAATTTTCGTGCTATTTTTAAATATGAGCGTCTGCTGCTACTACAAGACTCATTCAGAAACTAGTATTGTGCAAATTGGTATTGAGTATAATAAATTGCTTTAGTTCAAATTCTATTTTGTGCCTGTTCAGTAGGCAATTTGCAATCGGGCATTCATATTAGCTCGTTTACCAATTAACTGGAGTTTTAATACGCTACAACATACAAATGCATAAAATAAAACATCAAATCAACCGCAATTAAGGCGGTAAATAAAGCGTATAGTAAAATGCAGCGAAGGGATTGGAAGAATCATGCTGGAGGAGAGTGGTCATCGATGCGGGATATGCCATACCAGCAGCATAAATTCTTTGAAAGACAACAAAATCGCTTACAATATGGCCAATATCGCGAAAGTCCACCATTATATGGGCGTTGGAGTGCAGCAACTCAAGATCCTGAGTACGCCACGCCCATGTTCGCAGCGGATGATAAAGGATATAATCGTCGTTATTCATTAGATGCCCCTCCTGAATCGATTATTTATTATAATAGCAAAAGATCAGCAGCATTTATTGGCCAACCACTTGACAACGATGAGTGTCCCCCGTCTATCGCTGGCTCAAATACATTGCTGTATCCCCATGCATTGAATATCGCTGTTGAGCGATCACCGGACAATGTATGTGGCGCTGCGTTCTATTTTAAACAAAAGAGCACACAATCTGCAGCGTCAGCAGCTGATGCAAATATTATAAATACAGAGCAGGTTGTACACAATTTGACTTTGTTCGGACGTTTTTTGGAAGTAGTGCAGAGCTGGCCATTGCCCCATGTTTCGTTTACAACGGCTTGTATTTTAGTGTTGCTGGCCACTTTTATATCACCACGTTTATGGGCTGAAAATGTTATATTCCCTGCTTTCAGATTATCCTTTGGTACTCTATATCCGGCATATGCTTCGTACAAGGCTGTGCGCACCAAAAACGTTAAAGAATATGTGAGTAAAGAAATATGAAATATCCCTGCCAGCATTTTCTATCGCGGGCATTAGGAACTATTTCGATACGAATGAAAGTAACTTGTGCGATAATGTCAGACGTGTCACAGAAGATTCTTTGGAAAGTTAAATATTTTATAAAAAGTAATGTGGAATTTGGGATACCTTCGAGCTTGCAAGAACAGTCACAGAATTATTTATGCAATTTTCACCATACTGTAAATTAAATTGTAAATTACAAGTTCAATTGCACCCATTTTCCACGAAATTTCAACTAAACATTTCCAAAAATTTATAGTGAAAAAGGCATTAACATAATTAATCATTTAACACATCTGTTCAACATTTAATCGAAATTTATTATTTGATATCAAATAAAATTGCTTGCACAATAATTGAAAGTGCCAAACAAACTGAGAAAATAAAAATAATATTTTATTTGAATGAACTTCCAAGATTTGCTCTGTTAATAGGTCCATTCAATAACTTTTTCAATAATTACTTGCACCGAGGGCGTAAAAGGAAAATAGAGAGTAAAAGTGTGAGAAGGATAAAATTATCAGAAAAAGTTATTGAACGCAAAACCAGTAAAAATTTGCAACTTACGCCATTTTGACATGCGCGCAGTTTTCCATTTGGTTGGGAATATTTCCTATCGTCATAAAAATTAAAAAATCTATATTAGATTTAAACTATTCATCCATATTTTAATTTCAATAATTTTGTTTTAAGCAAATATTCAACAAATCTTCCTCTTACACACATTGTTTACATTTGCATTTAAAACAGCTGATTTTTTAACACCTGCGAATTCGTGCTAGTAAAATTTGTACTTGCAAGAATTTACTGCTCTCTCGGGTTGTTACGCACTCAAATTCGCTCTTTCTTGCAAATTTTTAGGGTTAATAAACGCATTTCCAATAAAAACTTGCAAGTACTAGTAACAATTCGTAACAATTTTTTAATATTGAATGGACCTAATTTTAAAAAATTTTAAAAGTAAAAATTGTCCGAGACGCTGTCGAGGTGACAGAAAAGCGATTGTGTTTTGTTTTTGTAAAATGAGTTTCTATCGCTTTAAGACGAAGAAGTGACATCGTGGCGATAGGCGATAAAATTCTCTTCCAATTACTGGCAGGGACGCTATTTAGGTATTACATATGTACATGTACGAGTGATTTTATTTATTTATTTATTCATTTCAGGTAAAATGGATGATGTATTGGATTGTTTATGCTTTCTTTACATGCATCGAAACATTTACGGATATTTTTCTTTCATGGTTTCCCTTTTACTATGAAGTGAAAGTGATTATTGTTTTGTGGCTTTTGTCGCCAGCTACAAAGGGTAGCTCTACATTGTACAGAAAGTTCGTACACCCGATGTTGACACGCAGAGAACAGGTATTTAATGCGCTGATTAATATTAATGCTCTTTCTCTCTTTTAGCAAAAACATATGTACTATGAACATATAAAACAGTATATCGTTGGTTCCCCTACAAAAGACCCCGAGAGAGATATTTTAATTTTGAAAGAAAGCAAAAAACATTTAAAATATTAATATGAAAAAAGAGCGAAAGTTACTCTTGAAAGATATTCTGTTTGGAATTTTTTAACATATCGGCGGCTGAGTGCAAGATCACCCTATCTCGACTGCCGATTCGAAAACGCCTTATTGAAGAACGCCCTATCTCAACTGAATTAGTATTAAATTTACTTAGAGATAGGGCGTTTTAGAATAGGCAGCTGAGATAGGGTGATCTTCCACTTGGCCGTTGATATTATTAGGGAAATAACTATAAGAAGATACATAAATAATGAGTTCTGCCATCACTTGATTCGGCGTTGTGCCATCTTCAGCGTCATTTTTCAAACGAAATTCATTCCAAAATATTCATAATCTTTCAACACTGCCAAAAGCATTATCCAGCACAATAACTTGGGGTATTCCTTTAAACCAGTGTTGTTGTTGTTGTTGCAACCGAATACCTATTCCCCAAAGAGTTTTTGGGGAATGATGCGGGAGTGGCAGTCCTTGGCCAGATAAGAATCTGGGTTGTTCCGGTTACGTAGACCCGACATTCGTGGAACGCCTTTAAACTTGCTGAGAGACTAGTCGAACTAGGTAGGGTTAGGGTTAAGTAAGCCGCTACAGCAACAACAACAACAACCACTTTGTCTCGTGCAGAGCTTGGTGAGTTTTCTATAGATGTTGTATTATCGTACACGGGGTAAAAGCTCTGTCTAGCCTAGCACTGCTTCAAACTATAAAAAGCCTCGAAAATTTCAAACATATCGAAACTATCACCGAACTGTCGAAGTTTACGTAGTTTCGACTCTTCCAGTTTTTCGAGTTTAAGTGGATGTCCTCGTTATTTTTCTTCTTATTAAAGAAATTGTATGCATATGTTTTATATAATTTTTTCCTCCTATTTGTTTTAAGGAAATCGATGAGTACCTCAACCAAGCCAAAGAGCGTGGCTACTCAGCAGTACTGCAATTGGGCACCAAAGGCGTCAATTATGCCACCAATGTTATCATGCAAACTGCGCTTAAGGTAAATGCTTTTCAACGCTGCAACAATTAAATTATCATTTTTCCAGCGATCAGAAATCATTATGTAAACAAAAATAAATCGCCACATTGTGTTCACCGTCTGCAACAAATAATCGTATTTAACCTTATTCAGCACACATCATTGCATAGCACGCTAAAAACTAAAGTATAAAATAAAAATTAATCGTTTTAATATAAGCCGCCTATTCTTTGGTACAAAGGATGCAGTTGGTCGACTGAGGAGCATTTGTGCAGTGACATAACTTGAAGCAATCAATCCGTATACCCTTTATTTGTTCTTATTTTTACTGATATTTAAGTTTAGATTTAAAAGTTTTCAAAACTATAATTATGCGCTTATGCGTATGCGAGTTACTTGGTACTACTGCTCGTATTACTTGATCATCTGCACCTCAGCTAGGCAATGCGGCAATCTACAACATCTAGTTTATTAATTCAGTAAATCTGTTTCATTTGTGCTTTATTTCATTGAAATTTTTGTACAGTTTATCAAATAAATGTATTGTGTTTTCTCATCCTATGTGTCGTTTGATTTTTTTTTACCGCAAATGCAACAGAACTACTTTTACCATTTCAAGTTCGTTAGCAGTTAATTTAATTAATTTAACCTAAGCTATTGGCCTAATATATACTTTAAACTCTTTTTTTTTAAGAAATTCTGCCTTTTTCTTTTATTTTAATTTGAATAATATTTGTTTTTCTTTTCCTTTGGTTCCTATTCTACGCTGCACGCATCATCTAACACACTCTAACACAACACTCCCACATACAAACACACGCATACATACTGTATTGTGTATACACAATCCGCACATCGCCGCTCATCTGATGCTTGACTGCGCGCACATTGCTTCTGCTACTGGTGCTGCCGATGGTTGCATGCGTCCATCCACGCACACACACGCACACCGTTAACAGACAGTGCAATTCGGCATGGACACAATCGGCAACGGCAATCAACGGCCAACACAATTGAGCTCCTCACAGTCGGACAACGAAATACACAGGTACCGTAGTTCGCAAGTCGGGCGAGATGACCCAGATTGCATTGTTGATGCCAATTGGATGCAGCGTTCCGCCTCATTAGGCCATTTAAATGCCGCACAATTGGAGTTTTCGGAAGACGATGAACAACTAGAGTTAATGCCGATCGCAGGTATGGTCCGTCATGAACAGCGGATGCTAATCGAAAAAGAGCTAATGGAATGGAATGAGACGGAAAACGAAAAGGGTGCAGCACGTTCACGTGAATTGCCCGCACGCAAGACGAGAGCACGAAAAGCAACCGCCCGCGAAACCAAACAAAACAGACCGAATACAAAATCCATGGGCGGAGGGGGTATACGTGGACGTCGTAGATTGCGCGACAACACACCAGATATAGATTTGGATATCGAATAGTTGGCTGGATTAGGATGTAGAAAATGTGAAAGATGATTGACCCAATAGAATTTAAAAACGAATGTATGTTTTTGTATGATCTCTAAGCAGACGATAGCAACGTTTGTCAGCCAGCAGCAACCTCGAATCGCCACAATTGAAAATAATAATTAATATACATAATAATAATGCTAATTTATCATATTGCTTGTATTAGTGTAGCAACAAAACTTAGTTTATACTTTTATAATTAATTTTTAATATATGCAACTTTTTTGTATTCAATTTTGATATTAATACTTGTTTGTATCATTAAAAAAAAAACTTAAAATCATTTATCGTCGCATCACAAAAGATCATCTTTAAGTATAATGCCATTATTAATGCATACAAACATACATACATACATTTTAAAATTTTCTTTGTTGTGCACATACATGTTTGCTGCATACATAATAGGGTGGCGGAAACCTTGTGCAAACCATACGACGCAGCTACAGTTTAAGTGATCTCTCCGAACCAGATGTACATCGCACACAGGACGAGGTAAGTTCAACGAGACAAAGAAAAAAAGTTTAATATTTAGCAATATACCCTTGCAAGCAAGCCATTGTCATTAATTAACTCTTCCTCTTACATATACATACGTATATGTGCATATAAATATATATGTATCTACATTCGAACAGATTGACGATGTGGTGCAAATGCGTTCACAGCAACGTATGCTACGGCCCCGCACACAAGCTGGCATTGCGCGTTCAGCGTCTGGTACGCGCCATTCGACCGGCATGTATTTCTCTGAGGTGGATGTTGCTAAGGGTGCGGATGGTTTTAAGTAAGTTCGCGCATGTTTATGAACACAATTTCGTTTAATGGTGATATATGCTTTTCCAATTTTTTTGGGGTAGCTACAATATAAGATCATCGGAAGACATTAGTTCGGGTTATTCCAGTGCGGAGCCGGTATCTGCTGGATTGAGTAGAACATCTTCGATGACAAATGCTACAAAAACACGTTTGAAAGCCAGACGGACAGAGGTAATATTTATGCTTTATTGCTAGTACTTTATATGTACAGAGTTGTTAGTCCTAGGAAGGGAAACTAATATGTATGTAGCTAGTAATTCGCTGTGTATGTATGTATATAGTTAGTTTGTACGTAATTTTGCCAATTAGAAAACCAAAAGGCGTGGCTAAATTTGAAAATACTCTAGATCAGTCCGAACGTTTTATTTTGTTTGATGAAACCGCAGTTCTATGAGGCAACACTTATGATAAGAAGTAAAACACTTTTGTTTCGTCAGACAAAATAAAACATTGTCTTTTCAGACTTAAGCTCCTGGAAAACGTATTATGAGAAAAATGGGCTCAATGTTAAAATATCTGATATTGAGCCCTAATTTGGTTAAATCAATTCAAGAAGGAGTTTATAGTATTAAGATCTATTTGGTAGTTCGTATGGCTAACGACCTCACGGGTTCGGCCAAGTATATAGCGTTCTAAGATGCCCGGTAGCTTTAAGCCTTTGTGTGTAGGTCCTACAGGATCCCGAACCTGTAGTTTGGGACGAATGTCAAGGCAAGACACAGCTTGCTCAAAATTTGGTACTATTCTATTAATATATTAGTAATTGACAGGAGCAGTGTAAAAAGCATTTAAAGTTACTACGAGGGAGAATCGAAAAGTCACTGACTTAATTTAACCCTCGTACCTTACCACAAACAGTCACTTTCACCAAAAAATCGGCATTAGATCTCTAGGTCACCGTGCTTATTTCAATCAAAACGTTTTTTTATTTTCTGAAGGGATTGAAAAACGAAGTCTCAAGTAAGAGCGTTTTTTTTATTGTGCGACATTTAATTTGCATTTGAGTGCTTGACTTGTTTTGCGATGCATATTTTTTATGAATTAAGTTTTAAACAATTTTAATTTTGTTATTATTTATTTTTTTAATCACTCTTTATTTAAACCCCACCCTGTATAGAATTTAAATGAACCCAAACAGTACAGGCAATTAGAGCAAAATATCTTTGCACAGAGTCCATTACCTGCGCCTGGTGGTGGGTTTGGTTCTTTAGAAAATGATGTGCTGTTGGAAAGTTCTAAAAACTTACTGCAATGCGTACAAATTGTCGAAGACATGGCACACTCAGAATTTGAAGACGAAGCTAATGAAGATTTCGCTGAAACAATACAGCCGCATGCAAAAATGCTAACGCTAGAGGGATGCAATGATATGGAAAGTAATCGTCAATTGAAAAATACAGACAATTTAAAGGATTTCGGAGAAGGCATAAAGTTCGCAGAACAATCGGCACACAGTGGCCACCTGGAGCAGCGGCAGGACAAAGAAGAAGCCAAGTTTTCAACTAACGAGCCAGTTGCAGCGATCAATGAAGTACTTTTACCGGATGAAATAAGTTTCAAGGATAATAATTCTATTTGTAGTAACACTGGTACCTATAACAAACTTGAAAGCAGCGACGAGGACAATGAAAGCGATTGGTTTTCAGACGCATTACCATCACTAGCCGAGGATGAAGCCTTTGAAGAGTTAGAGGAACAGCAAGTAGAAAAAATAACTGTGCAAGAAGAGTGCACCACAGCGTGTGTGCAAGACACCATTGGGACTCAGTTGACTGATGCTGACACTTCAACACCCATAGTAGACAAGGAGAAATCCGAGAAGACGAAAGTTAGTGCTAAGGAACTACAAGACACTTTAAAGGAAATTAAAGACAATTTTCGCGCCACTATTGCAACAACGACAGCACTAACAATAACACCTAGTACCAGTAGTAGTAGTTGTAAACTATCAATTACACGTCCTTTAACGCACAACAAAGGTAAAGCACCAGCACCGCCATTACCACCACGTCCCACACGTTCAGCTATCAGCAACACTGCATCATCAAGCAACACCCTAGACAGCACCAGCATATCATCGCGCAGTTCTTCACCAGTGCCACACAGGAGTATTTTCAAAAATTTAAAAACGAATCTTTTTCGTTTCACCAGCAACAGTAGTAGTTTGTGCGACAAACAAGGTGAAGGGAATATAGAAAAGCCTACACGCGATACACCGCCATACGAAACACAAATTTAGTTGAACTGCTATGAGAGCAGCTCGAAATTTGTATAAATTTGTAGTTAATACAACAAACTTCTCATTGAAAATGTAAGGAAAAAAGAAAATGTTTGTTGTTATGTTCGTTGGAATCTATACTGTGCAGCTGTTCTAAAGGATACCATTTCCGCTTTGTTTGGCTTCTTGTTGCACCTGATTGCACCAGTTTGGCTAACAATTTGCCTGCTCTATTGGGCTTTCGTTGCATACATATTTTTTACACTCGGCATTGTACATACATATCTACATATATACCCGGCAAAACCATAAATGCTATGTTGTACTTATTACTATAGCTGCAGGAGCGCATTCTGTATCCTGTGATAACCGTCTGCTTACAGGAAAGCAAGCTAGGAGTTCCCAATCTGGGATACCAGAGTTTATTTAAGATCACACAAATGCATTTACTCATAAGTACACATCATAAAACTGCATACTTGTTTTTGTTCTGGCTTAACTAACCGAAATGTATCAGTGCCTTATAGAGTCAGTTTTCAAAAATTTGCGCATATCATCTTTATAGACTTAGTAGCCCACTTATGTACATATGTATTCCTACTACTGAGCATGCAAATGCATATTTTTACGCCGTCTTGGGCTCGTATCTTATATTTTCAATTATTTTAACAATACTTTAAATAATTTCCTTTGCTTCATTTATTGCAGGTCATGTCGGCTAGCTACACTACGCTTCCACGCACTAAAAAGTCTGAGAAAGTCAATGTAGCCACGTCCAAAACGCGTAGCAAGTTGGATAAGTAGACGAAGTAAAGCGGCCAACTCGAAAGCAATGCAACCAAATTTGAAATACTCATCGAATAGCAAAAGAAAAAAGCAGCAACGATTTGTTAATGAAACGTTTAAAGGAGAAATTCGGCGCTTCTTTAAGAAAATTCGAATTGCTTTAGAACTTATCAGATGTTTGTTAGCCACATCATCATTTAACTCTGTGCTCTGGCAAGATTTATTGATCGAATAGTAGATTGAATTTTTTTATAAAACATATAAGTATTACGACTGTTACTCAAAGCTCCACCTTACCTATCGCCCAAAGCGTTTTACTATTTAAAATAGCAAAGATGTATGTAAATGTGACTGTAAAAAGAAAGCAGAGAAGGATGTTAATTTTGAATCTAGTTTTTTTTTTTCTTTTCATTGCATGCTGTGAAGGCCAATGTGATAAGGCTTGCGTGGATTCTATCAATTATGAATTCCACCGCCAGCTAAGGGCAGGTTCTTTTTTGTTAGTATGTAATATTTTGTAGTGCTAAAAACTATCGATTATATTTATAGCTATTATTAAGGTGCATTTTGAAAAACATAATTTGCCGCAAAGCACTGCAGAAACAAAACAAAAAAATTATACATAACATTAGTCGACAAATTTTGACGTAATTGCGTTAACCTAAGAAAAAAAATATTTTCTAAGCTAATTTTTTCGTCGCTGAACACGAAAACAAAATCCATTCTTTTTTTCAAAGAAACGTTTTCGAGATTTTTTTGAAAAACCTGTTTTTTGGTACCTTTCGCAGTTATTTATCAATATCCTTTGAAAAAATCATCTAAACGACGCGAGCAACCTACCGTTCGAAAGGTATTGATACGCCCTTTGCAAAAATATATCACTTGTGCAGATTTAAATAAAAATTATTACTTTATTATTATCGCTAGTAACGACCAAAATCGAAAAGGTAGAATTTTCATTAATTTTTGAAAATTACACATTTTTAGATGCTTATTTTTAATTACAAAAATTTTTTTTATATATTTTTTTTCAAATTTGGATAAAAGATAAATCATTGCAGTAAATTTTGAGTCTAAGATCATCCAAATCGGATAAGAAATGTAGATGTTATGGAGCACTGAGTAAAAATTCTAGCTTAATATGTTTCACAGTCACACTTTTAGTCGAAAATAAGTTTTTCCCCTTGAATTTTATAGATTTGAGGTATTCACACCTTCCTGGTTATCAGGTTGTCTGGTTAAAAATTATTATTCTCTGGTATATGTTGTTTTTGTAAACTGAATAAAAAATATAACCACATAACCAGATAACCTGATAACCAGGCTGGTGCGAACACCTCAATTGTGTTGGGTAGAGCCTTCTCGAATTCGCATCCAGGAGTAAGAAAAAAAAAATAAACAATATTAAAAAAAAATAAAAAAATTTAATTTCCGACCAAAAGTGTGATTTTGTGAAAAATATAAAGTTAGAATTTTTACTCAGTGGCCCCTTACATCTACATTTATTATGCGCTTCGGATGATCTTAGGCTCAAAATTTACTGCAATGATTTATCTTTTACCCAAATTTGAAAAAAAAAATTTAAACAAAATTTTTGTAATTAAAAATTATCATCTAAAAATGTGTACTTTTCAAAAATGAATAAAAATTACACTTTTTTCGATTTTGGTCGCTAGTAACAGTAATACTTTTTATTTAAATCTATACAAGTATATATTTTTGCAAAGGGCGCATCAATACCTTTCGAACGGTAGGTTGATCGCGTCGAGTTGATGATCTTTTCAAAAGATATTGACAAATAACTGCGAAAGGTACCAAAAAACACGTTTTTCGAAAAAATCTCGAAAATGCTTCTTTGAAAAAAAAATTGGGGTTTCTTTTCATATCCAGCGACGCAAAGTGAGCCTAGAAAGTACTTTTTTACAGAGGTTAATTTTTCGTGTAAACTAGTGTAATCCGTTGGATTTTTTGTTTTAAGGCAAATGTTGGAGGACGGTTGTTGTAGCGAACTACAAATTTGAAAACAGAGGTGCGTGCTCAACTATTAGTTTGAATTATGTTAAAAAAAATTAATTCCATACATACTGCATACGTACATGTAAACCCAAGTTATCGTAATGCCAACTCATTAGTTAAACGTATTTTATAAAAATTACAATTTTTGTTTCTATTTCCCCGCCTGAATATGAATACAACTAGTATATTCGAATACGTTTGTATACATACCTATATATATAAATGTAATGTAATGAAAATAGTTACTAACATATTAAATCGATAAATAAACACATAGTATGTATATTGAGTTTCCTTTTGTGTTTATGTAAATTAAAAGGATGTTTAAATTATTACTCAGCCGAAAACTGATTTAAATCGACAAATATAACTTACATAGCCATTAAAAAATGGGGCTCATATTTTTATTAAGTGTTCGATTGAACCTTTCCTCCGATTTATGGTGTGCGCCTTGATATCACACAAATGGTAGATGGTTTTTATACACTTTTGCTACATAAATATTTGGTGAAGCTTCTCCTTTTTTGGTGGTTTGCGTATTGATGATGTCTCACAAATGAAGCGATCTACAGAAACAAGACAAAAAAGGGCCTAAAAGTATGCAAGACGGACTCGATGTTCTAATTTAGTACATATTAACGGTTGAATAGGTGAAATGTTCCTGCAGCCGGATTCCAACATTCGCTATCGCCAATTTTGATCGCTAAAAATCTCTAAAATAACAACAGGCGCGCCTAACAACATGCAACATATAGTCATATGTCCCTCGTACTGCGAAATTTGGCTGATTGCATATTGCAGCTGGGAATTTTTCATGTTTACTTTCAGGCCCCTCTGCTTCTCATTTAGAGAATTTTGGCGACAAAAATTTAGCGTAGCCATTGTCATAATTCCGCTGCTGCTTGGAGTTTGAGGGGTTTTCTCTCGAGCAAAAATAAATTCGCGAGAAACTATCTCCCCGGGAATATTTAGCATTGGACGCAGTATTTTTTTTACTAAACATCTCACAAATTAAATAAGTAGGTACAATATTTGTAGGTTTGTTGTTTAGATTCTATGATTTTGACCATTTAAAAATTAGGACTACAATCTGGTCGGTGCAACGGTAATAATTTCGCATGTATGTATGTATGTAAATAAGGTTTTCATTTTTCATTTGAAATAAAGTTTTATCAAATACTTGCGTTAAAAAGCTACAATTTTAGATATCGAGCTGCGCCTGCGTTTCTTTCACGACCTGACCTTGACCTATAAATTAGCTTGTAAAGCGACAGTAAAATAATAGTAACAACTCTGTGCCGGCAGTGAAAGCAGCAGCTGCTGCAATGCATCGGTACGAACACGCCGATGCATTTCCAGTATTTGAAAATGCATATGTATGTACATACATGTGCATATGTACACACGTACTAAAACTCCGTATGTACCCAGTCGGACAAGCAGAACGTGGTTTTTTCACGAGAAATTCGAAGCACATTTAAATTATGTATGAAAAATTAGAAAAAATTACATGAAGAAATAGTTACATTAATTTTTCACTACTATGGAAGGCTAAAAGTTTGCATATGATGACAACTTCGCTGCTAAAAGCATCACTTCAACATGGTAAAACTTCGATCAAAACACTGAAAGAAAAACAACCGAAGTGAGCCTCCAACAACCACCCCATGCGAAATTGCCTTTAGCACAACACAATGCTCTGCAAGCAGTTCCTGGCTGGGAGCCACAGACGCGGTCACCCTAACAGGCAACTGCTTGCAGAGGAGCCCTCGCCTAGGCATGTCAGAAGGCATCTATACGAACTGACTGACGAAGTCCAGAGGTACATAAAGCAACCTCTGGACCCGACTGCTTACCGACAGACCCTGAACGACATTCACAGGGAAACAGTCTTAAGTTATGTAGACTTCCGCCCTGTGAATGCCGTTCTAGGAACACAACCACCGGACATTGACGAGACGGAGCTTCGTCTGCCTCGGGAGACAAGGACCACAATAGCCCAACTACGCTCTGGCTACTGCAACAGGTTGAACTCATACCTAAGCAGATTGGATACA
>JAPVRG010181908.1:0-12925 GCA_029783565.1 Rhagoletis cerasi | reverse complement strand
ACCTGTGAATGCCGTTCTAGGCACGCAACCACCGGACATAGACGAGACGGAGCTTCATCTGCCTCGGGAGACCAGAACCACAATAGCCCAACTCCGCTCTGGCTACTGCAGCAGGTTAAACTCATACCTGAGCAGGCTTGATGCAGATGTGCCCAACACATGTCCAGCATGCGGATAGACTCCCCACGACTCGGAACATCTCTTCGCATGCCCAGAAAACCCCACACAACTAACACCTTTGTCCTTGTGGACAGACCCAATTGAAGCTGCACGCTTCCTGGGCACCCGAACAGACACCTGCTTGCTGCAGAGCCCTCGCCTAGGCACGGAGGCTCCCACCACCATAGCCCAACTTCGCTCTGGATACTGCAGCAAGTTAAACTCCTACCTGAGCAGGATAAATGCAGATGTTCCCAATGAGTGTCCGGCATACGGAGAGTCACCGGATGACTCGCAAAACCTCTTCGCATGCCCTTAAAACCTCACTCAACTAACGCCCCTCTCTCTCTGATCCAAACCAGTCGGAGTGACACATTTCCTGGGCCTCCCGTTAGTTGAACTTGGCGACAACGATTGAGGGACAAGTCGATCTAAGCAGGGCAGAGAAGCCGCTACAACAACCACAAATTTTTTAAGATAAATATTCATACATCTGCCACTATTTATATAATTGTGTGTTTTAAGTTTTTTTGTGAGCCCGGGCACGTTACCGGTGCGGTAGGTTGGACGCTCGGGAGGGGCGTAGCTTTAAAACCTAATTCAACAAAACTCGGTTTAATGGCATCGGTACACTTCAAAAAAAAAAACGTTAAGAGATGAGCCATGCTATAAAGATTAGGGTTCATATTTATTGCCGTCGGAAATGACTTTCTACTAATCAACTGATGCTGCGCCACCAACGTTTTCAAATGGTGTATTTTGGAACGAATTTTCTTCATTCCTTGTCAAGTTTGGATTGGAGACAACCCGGTTTCGGTTTTGTGCTCATCTTTCTTTTGGTTTTTAAACGGCATAAACTACTTACAATTAGCTTTTTGTTTCTTATCGTGGCCTGCGCTGTCGCCGCGTGCAACGCTCGCCTCCTTGAAGCTTCTTCGGTTTTCCTTATTCTCCGTGGAATTGTGCTGCAAATAGAAAACATAAACTCTCTGTAAAATCTTCATTATTACCAACATTTCTTATTACCTCTTCAGTTTTTGTATTACTAAGCTCGGTTTGCACACCCAGCTCGCCCTGTTCACCAATAGACATCGAAAAGCTTAAGGGAAACCAGGAGTTCTGGCGTCCATTCGGTGAGATATTAGTTTGAGTTGTTGTAGCATTTGAAGTTGGAGATTTCCTATTTAATATTTATAATGAGAATAATAGGAATAGCCTAAAACAAAAGCACACTTACCTATCGGGATGCACAAAATGACAATCGCTGCGGGAGCAATTTATGCCATAACGGCAGGGCTTATTTGTATTCAATATTGCTGGACTCTCTGATGGTGTGTGTAAATTTCGATTCAATTGTCTTCGCAGGAACGCCAAATCTTTTTCATTGCTTAAACCGCAATTGATTGCCAGTATTTGTGGAAGACAAGTGACCTGCGATAACAGCAAGTTTACTTTTACTTGTACTTTATATAAAAAATGGAATTATCTTACCTTAACACTTTGCTTGGTAGGTGAGAATTTCTTGCAATTTTCGCAAAAGGCTTGTATGTGCTTTTCCGTGCTAAGTGAGCCTTTAAGAATGGAACCAAAATTGAATTGTTCAATTTCTTTGACTTGTAATGGATAGGTAAGATTGCAGGCCAATAGTATGTTTTGTTTTGTTTTCTAAAAATAAAAATAAAAGCGATTACATTTTTTTAAATCCCACTGAATAGGTATGTGGTATAATAACTACCTCGTCGTTGCATTTCAAGCAGCGGTTTATGCAATCTTGTTTGGTACCGAATAGACGACTGATTTCCGTTTCTTCGTTAATTTTACTTCGTTCACGATCATCGTCTGTAAAATAATTTTCTTTTACTCACGAAATTAGTTGAATTAAGACAGCGTATCAACTTACCGATTTTCATATCGATGGTTTGAAATATCTCGCCCGATTTGCTGCTTAGGTCCAAAGCAGGTTTTTCGTTGCTGGTCGAGTTTTCTTCTAGATGGTTTTTATTTGTCAAAATAAGATATATTTATGTTAAATTTAGAAGATATTTTGCAACATATAAAAATATGCAGGATATAAATGTTAACGCGAAAATGCCTCGTAAATGCGTAAACCTTGCAAATAAACCGATTTTCCATACAAAATTTAGTAAGTTTACAAGGTTTACGCGGTTGCTAAGCATTGCCCTATTATATAAAAAAATTGAAGTTCTTTTTGTATGCTCCAGGGCTTATTGGAGCTGCGGTGAGATTTGTGAAGAAAATAGAAATCTTATACGTAGATACCTATGTATGTTAGTGATGCAAATTCCGTTTTTCAAACGAAATGTTTGATCGAAAACATTAAGTGGGATTGTGGTGAGTTTCTTAATGAAGTTACACGCGCATACAAGTTATGTATGTATTCAAATATAGCGTTGACAAAAAAATAATAATAAACCTTTTGTTTTGTAATAGTGTATATATAAATGTTTGGATAAAAGACCAAAAATGGAAGATAGTTTATTATTGTATTGTTATAAAGTTCTCTGAACTATTATATACGATTTCTGTAGTTTTAACCAACGGAGACAGTTGAGTTTGTATTCTTTGTTTTCCATAAAAATAAAAATAAATATGCATCGCAGTTATAAAAACAAAAAAGTGTGTTGTAAATAAATTATAAATACCGGAACTACTTGTGCTTGTAGCGCTATTCAAGCGACTTTTTTTATCTGAGTCTACCATTTCATAATGCATCTGATGTAAAATAAAACGATTCCAATTCTGCAGAAAGAGGCCACGTATTATTAAAAAGAATTACTGCGAATAATTTATGATTTGCTTACCTGTATAAGACTTATTAAATTTACATTGGACGAACGATCGGACAGTATAAGGCCCAGTGCCGATGCTTCGGGCACCGTACGAAATGAACGCAGAAAATTGCTCGCTTGGCATGGTGTGGCAGCTGTGTTTAAAGGGAACAAATATGTTTAAAACTAATTTTTACTAAGACAGAATGTGAGGTGTCTTGAATGCACCTGAGCTTTTATCCAACATATTGAAGAGGAAACCAAGTTCACAGGACAAACAAAACTCCTTTTTGCATGAATGTTCAACCAGTTTTTGACGCAGGGGCTCAATAAAATATAATATCTGAAAAAAATTCGTTTGGTGATGAATGCATGCATTTTTTAATATATGTAGTTCATTGACTTTCCACATCTTTCATTCAAAAGCACAAAAAATCTTTCTTTTTACCTGCAACATGGAATTACAATAGGAGTTGGGTAGTGTTGCTTCCAGTCCAGCGAAACACGTCTGATTGTGTTGCTCAAAGTCAAAGTCTTGGGTACCTAATTTCGAATACTTCAATTCCACTTTACGATAGCGCCTTGGTATGATTTTTACGCCACTTTCCGCTGTTTTAACCGTGCCGGACAAGCCATTACTGTTTGCAGCCATGTTATTCGGCGCCTCTAGTACGTATGGTATTTGATTGCGACGTGCTGTACGCGGGTTCGGCGAATACCCAATGGGCCCTTGCATTTTCATATTGTTAAGAACATCTATTTCAATGTGTTTCGGTCGCCGATATTGGTAGCGCAGAAGTTCGGGTGGCCAATCGGAAAACCATCGGGTACCGGTCACCAAATGCGGCAAAGCAACGGATGATAGCGGAAATGTGGTGTCTGAAATAGGCACAAACGGCAACTGCGGCACTGGATCAGCAAACTCCGTATTTCGCGAGAAGGCATTAAATTGCGGCTGTGGCGTGTTGATGGCGGCGATAACGCTAATATGACCTGATTGAGCACCAAAAGCCATTGCCTGTGATGAAGAACACACATCGAAACTAAGACACTGGCTGCCGGTAGTATTGATTTGGTACATAGATACTCGTGGTTCGCTCAATTCAACAGTATCGACTAATTGTACTTGTCCATAGCTAGAAACTACAGCCAAGCGTGAAGTTTGCGATGGTAAAAACTTTAAAAGTTGTGGATCAATTAGCACTTGTATGGGTGATATCGAACGCAGCATGCGTAGATCATAAACCATGAGGAAACGATCGACGGCGAGTGTGCCTTGTCGACCGCTATATCCACATGAGATGAGATAGTTGCCCTGTACATCGAAATCGGATAAACTGCCGGTGTGGGTCTTGATGGTGTGCTCTACATGTAGCGAATTCAAATCTCGCAATGTCACCATGCCAAACGGGTCGCCGGCAAAGAGGAAACGTGAATTTTTACGCAACACTGTACAACCTGTCGATCCAATATTTTCCTGCAAGTACATGTTACAAATAAATTGCAGTCACTAGATAATATGAATACATATTAGGCATATACATATGTACTTACGACTTTCGTTTCTTTCAGTGTACCTAGATCAAACTCGATCATTTCATCTTGCATGCCCGCCATGACCAAACGATTTGGCGTCAGCTGTTGCATACACACCATTTCAGTCATGCTCTTCGAGCGATGCGTAAACTTCGGTATGCCACGACGTATCTGATGTCTCAATGATGTTTGCGTCAGCACCAAAATGCCAGCGTCAATGGTTATGATCTGACGAACGATATCGCTGGTGTGCACTTGGAAAGAAGTGTACTTTTGTAATGTGCTGCTGTAATACGAAGTGACGTGGCCCTAGCAGAGACACAATAACCAGTTAATATAACTTTGATCAAAGTTATTATCGGTACTATTTCGTTTCGCTTACTCCTTGATTACCCATCCAGAGCAACTCCTCATAATCATCAAATGCGAGTGCCGATACACCAAAGTTTTCGCCGCCATCTGCCAGAATGGGTACCAGTTCCATGTAGCCTGGGTCACCGGAGCTAATATTGAAACCGTTAAAATTTGGCGAAAAGTGGCCAGTGTTGCGTTGGCCGCCGCCATCATAGACATCTGTACGACAACAAAACGGCAAAGAGCAATTAACAACAAATATAGCGATGCATTATTAAACAATAGAAGTGTGATTTTTTCCAACTTCAGTCCAATTGCAGACTTTTTCCACTTACTACTTAAAATGTCCTCTGGCGGTTCGGCGCCACAATAAACATAATCCATAAATTTCTAAACTCAACCACAAACACTGTTGAATACTAGCTTTATGCCAACTCGACACGATTTTTGTGAGGGAGTTAGGGTATTTACTGTTAAAACTTCTTAAATTTAAAATGAATTCGTGAAAATACAAAATTGCCCGTCTTTTGTTGCATCCGTGAACCAGAAAAACCGAAAACTTTCTCAATAAATTTTTTTGACTTCTCTTTCCGACTTTTTATTAGATATTCCGTTTAATCGTTCCTTTCCGATACGATTTTTGGTCGATATCGAAATCAAGATTAGATTTTTTTCGACCATATACAAGTCCGAAAACAGAGAACGTAGTAAAAAACTTGCTAAGTAGGGGCTTGAGAGAGCAAAAATGAAAGCTGAACGTGCAAGTTTTACTGGATAAATTTTTACTTGTAACAATCAATAGTTGTGTTTTTGTACCCACTTTCCAGCAAAATCCAGTAACAATTGATACAAGTTTTCATGTTTTGACGTTTTCGTACACAAAAACTTGCAAAGTTTTACTGGACTTTTACTGGATAAATTTTTACTTGTAACAATTTGCCAGTAAGAAAAAAAGCTCTTAACATGCTGCTTGTTGCATTTTACACAAGTAAAGGAATACATTTTGGAATTAAAAAGTTAAAACTGCCAAAATATAACTATGTATTTAATTAAAATTTCATAAAACTAGTAACTACTAGCAAGGTTAGCGTTTTCGTACTTTTTTTTGGATAGTTGCTAGCAATATACTGGGTATTTTTTTGCTGGGGAATACGTGAACAGAGCTAATTACAGCTGATAGCGATAGAAGCCATGCTTCTTCTTACTGTATCGGGTATGTCAAATTATCGCCTGCTTTGCTTCGTATACATATCCGCTTATACATACACATACATGTAAATATATACCCTGCAAACAAATTTTCCTGACATCTTTAAGAGAATCGGAAGTTTGTTCAAATTTTTTTTTAAGAAAGCGGTTGACAAAACTAGTAAAGAAATTTCTATACGATTTCTTAAAGAAAATTAAAAAAAAATTCTGAAATCATTCAGAATACTCTGAAATCGTTGTATGCAGGGTATACATATCCATACTTATGTGAATACACAAAGAAGCTGTTTTTGACACAACAAGTTCATACCCACGGTAAATGTTGTTTTTGTACCAGTGCTACAACCTGTGAATTACAGAATCATGGTTTAGAACTGCGACATCGACACCGATTTTTGTCAATAATCGATGTTTTCAGACAAAATCGAGTACTCAAATCATCGATTTTTGCATCTCGTTATTTGGTCAGCCTCGATTTATTGGTTCGATGATTTTCATCGATGTTCATGGTGCAAAATTAAAGTGTCATAAAAAATGTTGCAGAAATTCGTAAATTGAGATTAAGCTATAAATCACGCCAATACGAACATAGATAAAGAATGTAAAAATCCATTTCAAACTTCGTACAAAAGTTAGAAAAATGCAACAAAGTTTCATCAAAACTTCAGCGTTTTAATCAGATTTTTAAAAACTATTTTTGGTATGCAGTTTCATAGTCCATTGAATTTTAGAACAATAAAGAGCAAGTTTTTAGTTGCTGAACATAACGATAGTTTTTGAAAGTTTGGAAAAAACCACCGATTGTCTTGAAAAAAATTAACTATCCTTAGTACCATCGATAGTTTTTCATTTCTAGAGATAAGGGATGTCAGTGGCAAAAATACATCGATGTTTTTCCTCGCAAGGATGCATCGAAACTTAAGCTGAAATTAGCCAAGAACGTAAACGCAGCTGTACGTAAACCCGAGTCAGCTGACACGATCTATTTTACCAGAGCGCCATGTAAATGAAAACTCAACAACGCAGAATTTTTCCGTAGTTGTAGCCCGTAGCGCAGAAATCTGCGGAATTTAGATTTTTCCGTGTCAGCTGATTTCTTCCATTTATAGATGGTTGCCAGTTCGTCAGTTTTGCAGATGGTAAAAAAAATTATACTTTATTTATGTTTGTCCGATCAGTTATAATTATAATTTCCTATTAAAAATACGCTTAAAATATTTGAAATTTACTATAGAATAAGGTTTTCTGTTGAAAACTAAGTAGTTTATATTTAGCTACGATCTATTATAACACGAAAAATTTTAGTTGGCAAGGTAAGTTCATGAAAAAGCATGGATGAGTGGCAACACTGTAGTAAGCAACACTGCGTATTCGCTGCGGGCTCCAGTAATCGACAAAATTCTGCGTATACGGACAACGTTTACGTTTACGTTCTGCTTTCTAGGCTAATTTCAGCTTTACATTGATACGCATAGAGTTTTTCTAAATCATGGAAATAAAACAGAACTAATTTCAAAAAATTATACAAACTTTTATACATGGTGCAATAATACAAGGTGGTGTTAGCCGTATATAAGTAAAAAATTACACTAACAAATTATACGGAATTCGTTTTGTCAAATTACAACAAACACATCATTTTGACGCAACGCTCACCACAGCGAAAAAGTCAGCTGCCTTCCCAACACCACCTTGTATAAATTCGCCTTGCTTTTATACATATAATTATGGTGACTCAAACAAGAGTTCACGTCTTGATTTTTTAACACACAACAGTTTCTTTGAAATTCAGACAAATTCATGTTTGGCGGCTCGATTTACTAGGGTCGTCAGTTTACGGAAAAACCGATGCATCGACTATTTATACATCGAGTGGAAAATTTTCGATGCATCGAAACAAAACATCGATATTTTCGATGCATCGACTTTTTTCGACTCCCTACTAGTGATCAGGAAAATAAAAAACAAAATTTAAGTGCTGGTCACACATTTTCTTGGAAGACTATATTGTTAAATTCGAAAGGATTTTCCAAAATTAACTTACTAAATCGGAAGTAAATAAATATATTTTTCAGAAATTGTTTGGTTTGACCGAACGCGTAGGCTATATAAATTACTCATGCCGGTCAAGGTATTCCGAAATATGTCGTTGAACGAAGAAGTTAATCCTGAAAACATTGAGCAAAATCCTATTATAATTGCCGGTTCACCTGATATAAACGAGGATGTGAATGATACATCACACACACCCCAAGCAACCAGGGAGCTGACGCAGACAGATCGCATAAACAAGCATTTATTGAAATCATTTCTTGAACGCATAAATGCTACGGGTCAAATAATGGAACGCTTTTCAATACAATCATCGCAAACAAATTCGTCTGGGAACGAAAGTGATGACTTCGAAGACCAGTTGTTCATTGGCACACAAATTATGTAGTTTCAGGTCGAATTCTGTAAATAGGTTTAAGCTCGTTTTCAATCATGTATAAATAATTACACTTATGTTTGTAGCGTTTGGTAAATAAATTGCAATATGTGGTTTGTTATCTTAACTTTATGTATTTTACTTTCATATTACTTATTAATTGGGTAAGCTTTTGAGCATAAAATAGTAAGGATAGCAAATTTCGAAAAATTAAATTAACAATTTTTATGTATTGATGAACTTAGGAGCTATTTATGAAGGAAACTTATATATAGAAATTTTTAAACATACAAACATATATATGTATGCACCCGCATAAGTGTGTATATATATAATGATAACTCCCTGGTTTGCGACAGTTGCATTCTAATGGGTATTGTGAACAATACAATTTTGATTAATGATGCTTAATATTATTTTTAAGATATTGTATTTGGCATTTAAATACGCCGCCTTTTACTGCTTTGCACTGGTGGCGGTGTTGTGGATGGACTACTGTTCGATTCTAACGACATCGAACCACGCGTTCGCTTGGGCGTACGTTTCGGAATATCAGCCAGCTTTGCTGTTATCTTTTTGTCCATCTCTTTGGAATGGTGACTGCTGGAACTAGCTTTATGTGAAGATACTTTTTCTATATAGCGAAGAAAACATTCTTTATTAGTCGTTAATATCTCATACTTAATAGAAAAATCAACTAGCTGAGGACTTACCTCCACTGCCGCACTTTGTGGTGTTATCAGTAGCCACGGCAATAATCGAAGGCGGACCACCAGTAGAATCTACGCTGCTTAGCCGTTGTTTCTCTTCACTCTCTGCACGTTTTTTTGACATCAAAGCCGAAAACTCTGTCTCCGGCAGTGAGAACTCTTTCTCCTCGTTGGGAAAGGGTAACGGTTCCAGTTCATCCAAAACATCTAAATTATACATAGTGCGCAAATGTGCCCATATTGCTTCTGCTGGAACATCACGTTGCAAATTCTTTGATAAGCGATCAGCAATACAAACCATGTAGAAATGCTTATTTATGCCGACAGGCTTCAAACCCTCCAATGCGAAAAACAATTGAATTTCCTCCTCGGCCGACCATTCGATTTGTTCACTTTCGCTGGGGGGCACCACCGAAATCGATGCCTTTTCCCGCGAAACCGTCATATCGAAAAATCTTAAAGATTTCACAATTTTTTACACAAACACGTTTTCAGCGAAATTGATCAACGTTCTTGCCGGGCGAATGGACAAAAAGTTGTACAACTCACACACAAACTCGTGTTTTTTATTTTGCTTTGTGTTTTTTACTAGACTTTGGTAACACTGCACTGCACGGCGCAATTGCGCTAACACTGAACCGGAGTTGCCTTGCTAACAAAAGAAGAGCGCTACGCTAAGTAGTATCATTAATAGGGAGTCTAGATGTGCCATTTTTCAGACATCTTTACAAGCAAAAAAAGTTGAATGCCTAAAAGTTGCCAAGGCCGTTCACAGTAGAAATGTGCGATCTCGTGACTTTTGACACCCTCTTCAAAAAAATTTATTTTGCTTTTATTATTTTATTATATTATTATTTTATTATACTAAAACGGCAAATAGACAGCATAACAGCTGATAGTTTAAACCCAGCCAGAATGGGCGTTTAAACTAAGTTAAAACTACGTTTAACTTTGACTGAAAAACTGCAAACTGAGTTTAAACTCAGTTTAAACGACACAGATAAACTCGCACTGAAAAACTGGCCCTTAGAGAGAATCCAACAGATTCCATCGAAGTCGGAAGCAGTTATTTTGGGCGAAAATTTATGGATGTTTACTTGAAAAAAAAAAACCGGATATACCTACTGAGAAAAAAGCACTGGTTGTCACAAAATAAGATGGAGGTATTCCAGTACGAGTGCTTAATAAGTGCAAGTCCCCAATTAAACTTCCCAAAGGAACTATATTGCAGCAATGTCAAGAAGTTTAAGCCATAATTAACAGCACGTAATTCTTTGGCGAGAATGATGTTTCGGAAAACATCAATGCTTAGCGATGGAGGAAAACTACCTGCGTACGGTCAAACATATTTTCTTCAGATACTCCCGCATATTTGGCATACATATATGGTTCTAGCTGTAATTAAAATCAAAAAGAAATGAGCGAAATTGGTGCGACTGAGCCATCAGCGAGCTCATGGAGTTCGAAAATAGTTGGCTGGTTGGTAGCAGAGTTGTCTGAGTATTGGCCCAGGAACCAATTAGCATTGTTAGCGCCAAATTGTTACGCTTTCTCGGGATCCTCTGACACAATTCGAATTGTATCGTCAAACCACTTGGACTACTAGATTAATCTACTCGCAAAGACAATGTATGACCAAAGGTTATACGGGAGGCCCATTTAAGCTGCATGTTCACCAAGGCTCCAAGGCTTTTATTCTAATGATATCTTTTCTTAAGCTCCTTCAGGCGTCTTCTGTATTTGATTTTTCATAGTCGGCTAAATATTCCTGGCAGTTTTTCAAGAGTGATTACTTCAAGTGGACAGTTTAATGCTTGGCTATTTGAGGAAATGTATGTGTGTTTTTGTACTGCTTCGCAGTTTCTTTTTAATACCCTAGATGCCCTCTTAATACCTGGCACTTTCGAATGGAAGTTAGGTAGTCGAAACGAGAGAGAGACATACACCATTTCAGAGAATACCACCGCACCCACAATGCATTCCATTTTGGACCCGCCAGTATAGATGACAGCAGACTTCTCCTCGATTACCCTGCCTCCGCTCTAATCCCGATATCCTGATTGTAAAAGCTTGTCAAGAATACCATTATGCCCGTATTGCTTTGACCTCCAACGGAGTTTCTGAATCTCATTGCAGAGTTTGCTGTAATTTCGCGTGTGTTGAGTTCTATAAGCAGGTCATGCAGAATCACATTAAGCGCATCCGTGAAAAGGACTGAATACAACGCCTATCCTCTTCGAGGATAGTGTGAGAATCGTTACACTGAGGGAAGGGAGTCTAAATTCGCTAATCATTTAGGGAAAGAGACACTCTGTCACCACTACGTCATCACCATATGCGACTACCTTCACTCCTCTTTTATAGAGTCCTATTGTAATGTCATTCAGTGCTACCAATTGGAGTAGCGGAGATAGAACTCCTCCTTGAGAGGTGCCAATATTTGCAGAACTGGATAGTGTTACTTAAACGCCTGTTACACGATATGTATTTCCATGCGTAAATGCTACTTTTCAGATGCATTCTGCTACATGATACATATGTACGAGTATATACAAAAAAGTAGCATTAACATATGCAAATACATATCGTGTAACAGGCCTGTTAGTATTTCTTAGCATCCGTTCAATACGCGTGCTTATGCAAGGGATTGGGTGATTGCTCCGATTGTTATGTTGTTAAACAAGTCCTCTATATCGAGGAAGGCAGCAAGATTGTAGTGCTCGTAAGGGTGTGATTTTTCTGTGGCCCCACAATTTAATGTAGGGCGGTTTCTTTTACCTACCTTTAAAATAGGCTACATGTATATGCATGTTGAGCTTCTTAAAAGAGATATGATGTGCAGTCCTTCCTATGCTTTTAGCAGGAAGGCCTGAAGTCTTCCGATTCAGGAATGAAAATAACCGTGACTCCCTTCCAGTTTTGTGGAACGTAAGTCGAGCTGTTTGTGGCTTTTTAAACCCTTCCTGTAGCATCAGCAGTATTATCGGTGTAGCGTCGTCTGGGCCTGGGTATTTGTATGAAAAGAAATTATTTTTTGCGAACTTTATTTTTTTATTATCCATGATCGAGCCCAGTAATCGTTAGCCTCTGAACGCTGCCATGAAAGTGAGTCTCGATGGGAGTTTCTAGTGATTCCTCAGCCCATTCTCTCCTCTAATGAGGCTTTGGTTTGTGTATTCTTTGGACAAAACTTTGCTCAGTCTAGTGGAATTGCTAAAACTTTCTATAGATGAGCAGTAGGATTTCAGGATTCAGTCTTGATCTTCTATACCGAATTTTTCATTGCATCTTTGTCTGGATGGTTGGCACAAATTTGACTTGTAGAATTCGTTGAAGATTTTCCTGAGTTTAAGTCTCAGTTTGCTAACTCAACAGTCCTCAATGGTAATGAATTTTCTTAAGAACGCTAGCTGGCGTGGCGTTTTATGAATTCTAGTTAATTCGAGTTAACTCCAGATTTTCTACTGTTTCCTCTAGGTTTTCAAAGGTGCCTGGTGCTTACTTGACGAGCTTAGTCCTTACAGCTTAGATTCCAGAATAGCTGGTAGAACTGTTAAAGTCTGTGTGGACTTCTTCTTCTTCTCTACTGGCGCTATAACCGCCTAAGCGATTTTGGACGAGTCCAAAACAGCACGCCAGTCATTTCTCTTCTGTGCCAACTGACGCCAATTGGAAATGCCAAGTAAAGCCAAGTCCTTCTCCACCTGGTCTTTCCAACGCAGAGGAGGCCTTCCTCTTCC
>JAPVRG010181837.1:0-10946 GCA_029783565.1 Rhagoletis cerasi | reverse complement strand
TCCTCATCGCTGATGTTCGCTTGCAGGAAGGTGCGTAGTGTGCGCATAATTTTCGCTTGTCGCTCACGAAACCAGTCATTCGATGTGGTCGAATCGGGTTTGGGATGTTCGTCGGCCCAATGGCCACATGTGAATTTGTAAAAGTCCTCACAGGGATCAGTCTCTTCGTCCATTGAGTAGATGAGCGCAGCCGCTGTGCGGAGGCACTCTTTGCTGCGGCACACTTCTGTGTGCGTGCGGCCTGAAGGTGTCGAAGAATAGAACCATATATGTACATGCAAGAAATAAAAGAGTTTAGGCAAATACGAAGCCACATATACGAGCATACTTACGACTTAAACATACGACTATTATTGTAATGAGTAAAATGATTATCAACAGTATGAGCAGACCAATTAAGCTCTTGTGGTAATATTTCCGTCGAAATCTAGAAATAGCAAAAAAATAAATATAATTAAGAAAGCAGACCATACTCGTTTGAGCTTGAAGCTTTTATATAGAAATTAATTCTACAGTACGATTAAAATGCAATCAGTGTTGTCAACCCATTTATGTAAATATACGTACATATAGCTTTCAAAAATATACTAGCCAACCAGCAACTTAAGGCCGTACTACTCACTTCGATTGCACGCCAACGAAGGTGGAGTTATGGGGCGGACGTTTGCCTATCACACTGCTGGAGCCATTTACACCGGGCAAATATGACGTATTGTCTGGCGCTGAGTCGGTGCTGTGTATGCTGAGATCGCCTGTAATTGGAAAAACAGTAATATTGAAGTACTTGCAAATAATTTTCAAAAATTAAATCAATAGAAATTTTTTTCCGCATAAGTTTTCGTGATGTTCATCAAAAGGCCGATTGAAAGCACAAATAACACAGAGAAGATCATATTTTCTCATTGCTTAGGCCTTTAGACTAAACCAGAGGTCAAAAGGAGGAACGAACCTAATGTTCATGCGCATACTCACATACAGATACATATGTACATTATGGCGGAGTAATTTAATTTCGAAAAAAGTGTATGGCATATGGGCCATTCCATTGTGACTAGTGGGACATTTGACTCCAGAATGTGATCAACTGTGAATTATAACTATGTCGTCAGAACTTATACAACAATGAAGGATAGTTTTTAATATATATAAATAACTAGTGTATAAAATTCCTTTCAAAAAAATACCAAACAATTTATAAGTCCTTTGTTACTATTATTTGAATGAATGTGACTAGTGCGACACTGAAAATCCTTCTATTTTCTTTTTGTGCACTCGAAGACGAATTTTAACCAAAGCACTTAATTTTCTAGTAAAATTTTTTTTGTGTTTTAAGGCACATACTATGCGCTTTCGATTTCATTAAAAATTAGGCTGATATAATCTTCGTAGAAATATTTAAAAATATTTAGAATTGTGACTAGTGGGACAGGTCCTTGTGACTGGTGTAAAATAATTATGTATAAAGTGAAAGTTTCCATAGACAAAAATTACATCTTCTATTTATTTTTCTAATGTTTTTACGCAGATAAATGAAATGTAGTAATTTAGTAAGACGTTACTACTGAAATATGGATAATTAAGACATTTAACATATTTTGTCGTTTTCCTTTTTTACATGGATCGACCCATATTCGAATTCTATGTTCGATTCTAAGCAAAAATGGTGAACAAACTATATACCAACCATGACGTTTAACCCAGTGCACTATGGGAAATTTGAGCCTATTTTGTGGCCAAAAGTAAATTTTTTGACTTGCTTGAAATTGATTTTTTTTTGTCTTATCTTAGAGTGAATACTTCAGACTAAACAACTGTATACTCTGTTTTTCGATAAATTGACTTACTGTTGATTTGGTAACCCCCAAACAGGTAGTTTTGAAATTTTCTGTAAACGAAAAATGTGTAGCTTTATTTATGTGTCACTTTCAAATGCGTATATCTCATAATATAATTGCTGCTTTTCAAAAGTGAAAAATGGAAAGAAATAGTGAGGTTAGTAGAATATTTACCAATTAAAAGTTTTATTATAGTTTAAAGGTTGTGCCAAACGAACGTGCGCATTTAAGTGATAGGAAAGTGAGATTGTGCAATTAAAAAAAAAGAAGTATTTTTAGTGTTTTAAAAAAAAAGTTTAAAAACGTTTAAAAAGGACTCATCACAAATCGATAGAATAGTCCTTGATCTCCCCATACTCTCAAACTGCGATTTTGTGCGTTAAGTCCTAGCTACTTTGGACTTGCACTTTATTATATTAAAATTAAATGGGCTACAAAATAAAAAAATCTTGCTTTAAAATTCAATTAAAATGTTTGAAATTTTTATAAAAGTTTGTGGACGTGGCTACTCCATTTTTGTGTGGCCCTACTGCTATACCAAATTTTAGGGAGATATTTCGTCTTTTCCAATTTTGGCCACAAAATATGATCAAATTTCCCATAGTGCAGTGTACTTATTATAATTTTTCCTGAACGAAATTCACTTTTTGTTAACAAAATTTTGTGTTGACTTCATATTTAAGGAACTATTTCACAAAACCGAGAAAATAGAAAGTTATGTATGTAAAAAAACTAAAAAAAAAAATTCGACAAAAAAGTTACAATATACTGTTTTTTCTTTTGTAAATTGGGAGTGTTAAGCGTCATTTTTGGTATATAGTTTGTTCGCCATTTTTGCTTAGATTAAATTGAAGAATTTGAATTTGCTATACAGTTTCTTCGAAAATTTTACTCCGAACAAATTACTCCGCCCTAATGTACATGCATACGGATGTGCACATATAGACAACTGCATTATATTTCCCGTCAATTAATATAACAATTCAGCCAAATTTACCCTCAACATAGTTCGCTGTTTGAGGGTTCGGTTAAGCTTGTCAAATTGTACTAAACTCATATGCGACACACTTTCAATAAACCCTTGGCAAGCAATTTATTAATTTAAACTTTGAACAGTGAAAAGAGAGGGAACCCTTTGATAGTAAAGACTTTACCGCACTACATATAATGGATGGCGTGGACCTTGTAGAAAATTATCGGGAGTTAATCAAACGAAAGCTGTTTACCATTATATAGTAATAGCAACTAGCGCCTGGTCTAAACATTCCAAGCTGAGTAGAAAGAAGCTGGCCTTTTTGCAATTCTAGTCGAAATTGCTGGGTCGTTAAATGAAAAAGGTAAGGACTTTTCTGCATAAAAACGATCTCGTCGGTGTGGCAGATCATAAAATAAGCAGAAAGCTAAAACTGATACGACTCTGTAAAATAATATTGACTATCATCACTAACTTTTATCTCCGCGCGAATTTGGAGGGATTTCTACGAGCCGTTTGGTAGCAGTCGAGGTTGCAGCCTGACCGACTCCCTGTCATTTGTGTTTATAATAGCTGCAGAACTGTGCTGCGTATACCGATAATATCGACCTCATTGGTAAAAGCGAACGCAACGTATGTTCAACCTTTTTGAAATTAGATAGCGAAGCAAAGCGCGTGGGTCTGGAAGTATCTCTTGTCATGAGACAAACAGGCAGCACATTCTCGTCTCGACACTAAATTCAGTGTTAAGGTAGAGAGTTCCGTTTGTTTGGGAAGTCAACCTCGATATCCAACGGAGAGGCACTCTTGCCAAAAAGTGCTAGCGGACTGTGGAGGCCATTGCGAAGTAAAGTCCTTTTTCAACGTACGAAAATCACATTCAATAATTCACTCATCATGGCCGTGCTTGTGTATGCCGCAGAAGCAAGGACAATGAAAACATCTGATGGTGCGGTCCTTGGAGTGTTCGAGAGAAATATTCTGCGGAAGATTTATGGGCCTTTGCGCGTTGGCAATAGCAAATATGTACATACCTCAGATGATGGAACGATGAGCTTTACAGCGGCGTGGACATAGTCCAGCGGATTAAAATATAAGAATATAAGCGATCCAGACCTGAAATTATTCAACTAGGAGTTCGATGGGCCTGGCAGAGGAAGGGGAACGCCAGGTGGAGAAGGGCTTTTGGGGGGTCAGTTTGTACAAGTTTAATCTGCTGACAAGTTTTTCAGTGAGTTTAAGGCCGCTTCATAGTTTAGATGTTTTGTAGGGCAACACTGTTTTTACTATATGTGACCCGGCCTATGAAAAGGTGGCTTATGACTCAAAAAAGAAATTGCGAGAAACAGCTGTTAAAGATAAACAATGCATTTCGTCAGTTTCTTAGTAGTTTTTCTTTTGTATTATGAACAGTCATGCCCAAAAGGCAACCAAAAAAGGCAAAAGAGCATAAATGAGATAAGTTCGTGTGTGTATATAAAGAGCGATGTTTTTTTCAATTTTCAATAAAATTCTTTTTTTCTTTCATTTGTGCTCTTCTTTCTCTACATTTTTAGTACACTTCTAAGCAAGTTAGGACTTTCTAGTTTTCACCACGTGAAAGAGCGTCTCAAAAACTATCGAAACCAAAAAAAAGTGGAAAAATTTTTTTTGAGTCATAAGCCACCTTTTCATAGGCCGGGTCACATATGCTAGTGGACACAAAAAGCGTTGCATATGAAACTTGCACTTTATTTATACTAAAATGGCAAAAATAGACAGCATAACAGCTGATAGCTTAAGCTCGGTTTAACCCAGCCAGATTGGGCGTTTAAACTTAGTTTAAACTACGTTTAAATTTGACTTAAAAACTGCAAACTGAGTTTAAACTCAGTTTAAACGACAAACAGAGGTAAACTCGCCCTAATACACACATGTGCTGATGAGAGTGCATGTACATATAAAGGATTCTATGCAGGAAATATCACCATCATGTCAATTGTCTCCTAAATAAATTTTTCTGTGCATGCCAAAGCCCTCTAATGAAATTAAATACACATTCATGCAAGAATTCTCTTGTGTTTAAGTGCATATGTGCATACATATGTGTGAATATTAGGGTGGTCCAAAAATGTATGGGAGAAAAGTAAAGTAAGAAATTTAATGCTCTCACCCCCTAGGATTGCTCTATACCGAAAAAAATTATACCCATGTTTTTTTATTTTAAAACAAAAATATATTTAGACGTCGCTCAAAACGTTCAAAGTTTCCCATGTATTTTGTATGGGGGAAAAAAAGACTTTTCGTAGAAATGGCATAGAATCCATAAAAATCAAAAGTTTTCAATCTGAAAACCCTGCTTCTCTTCAAAAGACTTATTTTTGATTTTTTTTTTGATATTTCGGAGACCCTTAAAAAATAATTAAATTTAAAAAAAGTTTAAATAAACAATTGGGCATCATTCTGAAGTATTCTGAAGAGAAGCAGAGTTTTCAGATTGAAAAATTTTGATTTTCATGGATTCTATGCCATTTCTACGAAAAGTCTTATTTTCCACATACAAAATACATGGGAAACTTTGAGCGCTTTGAGCGACCTCGAAATATATTTTGATTTTAAAATAAAAAAAAAAAAACAGGGGTATACTTTTTCGGTATAGAACAATCCTAGGGGGTGAGGGCATTAAATTTCCGACTTTACCTATTTTGGACCACCCTAGTGCATATGCATGCTCGTGAATATACTTTTTTCTACCACTATGTATGTATGTATGTTTACATTGTCAGTAAATGACCGCTTGCATCTTGATAAAATCGAAGTTCAACATTTGCTGTCATTAAATAGTTGCGCTACGTCAACGACTGCTGTCATGTTTGCACATTGATTACTACATAGATACATACGCAGTTACATATTTACGTCCATGCAAAGAAATCTACTAGTTGTGAACTAGAATTCTAGCAGTTAGTTTTTCAGCTCAATTAGTTCGTGTTCCATAATTTTTCTATGATATCGGCTGGTATTTTTAGCAAGAAAATGTCCCACGAAATGTCAATTGTCCGGCTATGCATCGGCACATACCAGTAGAAATACTAGTAGCATCATACCAGTTAACGGAATAGTCTGCCGATTCAACCCCTCTGTAAGGATAAGTATGTCATTTTGCTCGGGCCGCTCGATCGATGAATCGATTTTTTTTTTGAAAACTTACATCTCTAGTTCATTGAACTGAAATCGATGAATGACCTTTGATTTATCGAAACATATCGATGTACATTTCGGTGCAACGAATCAAAGAAATACATCGATGTATTTTTGCCACAGACATCCCTATGCCATTCGGAGATCCGAGTTTTAAATCCTAGGGCAGCGGAAATGTATTTTTTAACCATTTCATCCCTTTTATTGTAATTATTAAATTTTATTGTTTTAAAAAGAAAAAGATTAAAAACCTCGTCACTTGAAATGCAAAAGGCCGTAACTAACAGAATAATTCAAAATTTTCTTTTTGATTGAATATGGTGCATTTCATCGAATTACAAGTCCCCTCCATCGTTTTATGTAAAAAAAAATTTTGCTTGTCACTGCTTTTTGGATTTCACGTGACGAGAAATTTAACAGGTCTACACTATAAGGAAACGATATATTAGTGTTTTTAGATTTACTTCCAAATGACATTATTTATATTTAAATTGAAATAAACTGACACTAAATTGTATTGACTTTATTTGAAAAACCTTAACCACCTCCAATTGGATTAAAGAAGCGAAAGACAGTTTAGATATTCTAAAGTAATACCTTCTGGAATACGTTCCAAGCACCAAATTTGGTATCGCTTTAAGATAAATTGATTTAATACCAAATATATTATTTACTTTCTGTTAAAAAAAACATTTACTTTGTTTGTAAAACTTTTTTAATTATTTTGTATTTAAATAATTAATCAGCTTGCCAAATTTTACAAAGCTTTTATGATGTAGGTTCTTAAAGCAGCGAAAATTGTAAATTTAAGCGTTGGTAAATCGCAGGGTTTATGTGATTGACACAATTATTTTTTTACTTAAAAAATTTGTTTTTAATGTTGATACATTTATAAAAATATACTTACATACAGTTCATAAGCTTCGGTTTCGGTCATAATAGAAAAAGAGGAAGTCCGGTTAGAATTGTCTTTACGGGTTGATGAAATTATGCGCATACGTAAATACAGACATACGGTTTATGCATAATTACTTACATACATTTATACATTTACAACTATATATGTGCATATGTGTCTTTTCTAAGTACAATGTCCTGTCATTTTTATGTTTACACTACACCAAATAAAAATGCAGTTAAGGTAAATAAATCATCTTAAATAATTGCTGCTAATATCATAAACTAAACGTACAGAGTCCCTCGCCCTTTCTGTAGATCGTCGTCGTCAACGACGCCCTAGAGGAGCTGTACGCGGCACTCATCGTTAGAGAAAAGTTTCTGTACACCCTCTATGATCTTGTGCAGGGGTACTTAAACTTAGTCAAATATCGTTCTGACAGCCGCGGAATGGACATAAATCCTAAAAGTGCTGAACTAGTGTGGTTCCCCAGGAGATATAAAGTGTGTAAAGACAGGGTCGTGGTGTTAGAGAGGAAGCTATATTGAGGAGTGGGTAAGAAATCCATCAGTTGCTCCATACAACGGCAAAAGTGCCATGGTGAAGAGATAAGCTTATCTCCAAAAGTAATTTACTGGCTATGTGAAAGCATAATCAAGCTTATAATGTTGTATTGGGTCATCGTCTGGTGGAATTCACAAAGAAAGTAAAAGCACTCCAGCAGACTCCTACTTTTGTACTAAACGTTATGCCCAGCGTCATAAGACATTGCGTGTATGGCTAAGAAGCATTGGTTTCTTCTACAACCAACTTGTACCAGAATAGCTATCTCCTCTTTTATCACCTCGAATTGATTCCCAATCAAATATATTTGTGTCCCAGGGCACAATGACATTGCAGGAAAGAGTTCCCGTGGACAATATGGACTTTTCCTGGATAAAATGAAAATTTGTAAAGTCCTTCTGGCCGGGCGGTCAAAAAGTTTTAGGACACTTTTTTCAAATGATAATAATGATGATTGCCAAATTTCGCCTTTAGTAATTATTGGAGGTTTTGTCAACACTTTTTAATGATTGAAATATTAATAAATCTTTTCGGGCGTAACTTAAAGCAAAGTTCAACTATATTTACCCTGAAGCTTATGATTTGAAGTGTTGCAATTTTATTACTCATCACAGTGGATTTAAATTTTTAAACAATTTTAAGTTCAATGCTCTTGGCCGACGGCTAGCGTGTTTAACATCCATATTTGTTTAGATACATATACATATGCATATGTATAATAAATGCGGTTGTCATTTTTATCTGTTCATAGCCAATATTAAGCCCATGAAAGTATATGTCGTTATTTTTTTTGTACTTAATTCGAATAACTTTATAAACTTTTGACGTGAGTTTCAGCTAATAAATAACCGTAAAAGTTGTTAAAAATATGTTTCAGGGAACATTCGAATTATAGAGTTTATACATTAATTTATTATATATTTACCAAACTAATTTAGCACACGTGTTTAAATATAGTTTTCTAGTTATGGTTGCTACATCATAACCAAATTTTCTAGAAATCACTTTGCCTACTCTCAGATGATATTACTTGACAATACTGATTGAATTCTACGAGTAAATACATACATATTACGTATACGCCAGCGTGTACATGTGAAGATGAAAAAAGAGAAATGATAAAAAACGGTAAAGAAAAAAAAGTGAAGGCAAAATTCAAAATAAAACCGAAAATGAAAACAATGAGTAAAATATATACCACATACATAAGAATTAGGATAACTGAATGGTAAGAAAATTTATTGAAATTTTTCGAAAAAATCGAAATATATTCAGTCTTCAAAAATTTAGTTATTGAAAGTTATCAAGTTATTAAAATTCTTCGAGGCATCGAAGCTTATAGTTATCGCAATTTATCGCATTATAATAATAATAATAATAATAGATTGGCGCTTACACATATGTTAGTGTTTGGCCGATCTTCTCTTCCGATTTGTGGCGTGCGCCTTGATGTTGTCACACAAAGGGGAGGGACCTACAGTTTTACGCCGACTCCGAACGGCGATTGTATTTTAATAAGAAGCTTTTTCATGGCAGAAGTACCCTCGGAGGTTTGCCATTGCCTGCCGAGGGGCGACCGCGTTTAAGAAAAAACCTTTTTTCTAAATTTTTTGCGATGTTGCTTTGACCAGGGCTTGAACCCAGGCCTGCGGAGTGGAAGCGCGCACTGCTTACCACTACACCACAGCGGCCACATATCGCATTATACCTGTCTACTTATATATCGGAGTGTATTGAGTTATTCATATTGATCAATTTTTATTGAGTTATCGAAATTTATCGCTGTCGAAATTTACCGATAGTTATCGAGTTAAGAAAATTTATCAAAATTTTTGAAGTTTATTGACTTATGAGTATTATCGAGTCATCTAAATTTATCGAGTTACAGTGTTGCATCGAGATCTTTCACTTGGTCGATATTTATTAATTTACTGAAATTTGTTTGTAGTTATCGAGATTTGTTGGTTTACCGAAACGAAATTTTTCCGCAGGGCTAGGGCTCAAGACCGCTTTCCGACATCAAAAAAAAAGTTTTTTCTAATAGCGGTCGCCCCTCGGCAGGCAATGGCAACCACCCAGTGTATTTCTGCCCTGAAAAAAAGCTTCTCATAAAAATACAACCGCCGTTCAGAGTCGGCGTAAAACTGTAGGTCCCTCCCCATTGCAGCCCGACAAAATCCCAACAATTGCATGCGGCACAACCAGTGACCACTGGTTCTTATATGATTTTTTCCGTAGAATCAGAACCTGACCTTCAAATTGTTCAATTGGCTCGATGTTTGTAATTCAAATGGTAAGAAAAACGGATTTTTGGAATTTTTTTAACTTCAGTAGAAAGATATAGACGTAATATAATTTTTTGACCAGTATAAAATGAAAGCTGAAATATTGGTCTTTTAGCTCCAAAAGTAAAAAATTAGATTCCTTAAACATAAAACTTCAAAACTTGTTTTCAGAAATACCAATTTTATTTTTATACCCGAGCGCACTGTGTGCACAAGGGTATTATAACTTTGTTCACATAACGGTTGTTTGTAACAGCCTAAAGGAATCGAGAACGATATAGACATATATATACCAAAATGCTCAGAATGAAAAGAGAAATCGATTAAGCCATGTATGTCTGTCCGTCCGTCCGTCCGTCCGCACGATAACTCGAGTAAAAATTGAGATATCTCAACGAAACTTGGCACGCATACTTCTATTGGGATAGGGACGGATGGTATTGAAAATGGGCGAAATCGGACTATAACCACGCCCACCTCCCATATAACGGTAATTTTCAGAAATACAAAAACTGCGATATTTTAGTAACTACTAAAGCTTTTTGACTCAAAATTGATACCTACAATGATATATTAACGAGTAATAAGAATATTATAAATTTTGGAAAAAGGGGCGTAGGCACGCCCACTTATGGATTTAGATGTATATCTCGGTAACCGCTTTACCAATTTCTACCAAACTTGGCACAAGTGTTAATTTTGTTCCAGCATAGGACATGGTCGAAAATTTTTGAAATCGGACAATACCCATGCCCACTTTCCATATAACGGTAATTTACAGAAATACGAAATCTGTGATAAATCGGGAACTACTGAAGCTAATTTACTCAACATTTATGTTTGCAATAATTCATTAGCAAGAAGTAACGATTATAAAAAATGTTTAGAAAATGGGCGTGGCACCGCCCACTTATGACTACGTATGTGTATCTCGGTAATCGTTTTATCAATTTCTACCAAACTCAGTAAAATCAATGTCCTTGCCACCAAAAAGAAAGCTGGTTGAAATCGGGCTAAAAGTACGCCCACTTTTCATATAACGGTAAATTTCAGAAATATGTCGATATTTCGAAATTTTGAAACGGTAATTTACTCAAAGTTGGTACTCACAATAATCTCTTAAAAAGAAATAATATTTGTATGGACTTTAGGAAAATGGGCGTGACACCGCCCACTTATGACTACTTAAGTTTATATCGGTAACCGCTTTA